>CAJVRE020000107.1:0-17871 GCA_911622165.2 Bombus sylvestris | reverse complement strand
ATGATACATATACCAATTTATTTCAAAACATTGTAATTGTCATATCAATTCTTAATACAGCCAATATTGAAACAATTATAATATAAAATACACATATTAATACAAAATTTTATATGTATAATATTTCAACAAAAATATGAGAAGTTATTTAATATCAAAATTCTATACAAGAAAGGGTATCAAAATAATAAAGGAAAAAAGGAATGAAAACAATTACCAATATTAACATCATTATTCTACCATTACGTTAGAATTTAATAAAAAGTAACTTTAAAAATCATAAACATATTTTGAAAAAATGCCACAATGTTATTATTATACGGTCCACATATGTAAGTGTATATACCAATATAAGTTTATAAGATAAATTAGCTTTCCATCAATTTTTTTACCGATTCAAAAACAATAAAATATTATTTGAAAATTCTCGTTTAACCATGATTCAGTTTTTTCGTGTATTATTTACACAAGGTAATTCCAATCTGTATTGTTTTTCGTCCCAAAACCGGGTCGTTTAGTGTTTACTTGCATGAGAGTATTCGTCGCTGACAAACGCATTAGCCAGATATGTAGCCATTAGTTTCAAAGAACGTTATTATTTCAACCATAAACATGACCACGTATTAACGTAAATACTATCATAGAAAAATTTTTTCACTGTCATAAATACCTAAAAAAGAACATTATACGAAATGACGAAATGGAAAATATATATTACTCACTAACAACTGGAATAAAATCCAATTCTAAATATTACAAAAGTTATATTATAATAAATTATTATAGTTATATTATATAAAGTTACGTTATATTGTTAGTATATTAGATAGAAACAATAAATGTAAATATAATAGATTTTTGTTGATATTTCTACTAATGATTAACAATCTTATTATAGATACGATATTTCTACTATACTAAGTTTATAGTTTCATTTTTTTCCTGTTACCGTTACTATTGAAAAATTGTTGATTATATTTTTATCTACATATGTAATCAAATATTAAATATTTTGCAAAAAGTTATGTTTTCATGTATACTAGCATCGATAATCTGTAATAGATGAATGCATATAATTCTTCTGAAAAATTGTTATATTACCTAAAATAGCTAGAAAGTTACTGAAATTTTATTTATTAAATGGCAAAAAAGATCGCTAATGTAATTATTACTATACATATTTATTTCATTCGAAAATATATAGATCTTAATATATATGTAAGTACATGATAAAATATATATAATAAATATTTTTAGTTCTTTCAATAATTTTGTTATTATTTATATATGTATACTCATTTAGTATTACTTACTGCAGTATTATTTCAATCTCAAACGCATGTTTCAAATAATATATACAGGATATATCCTGTAAGTTTAACCGCCAATTTTCAAGTATTTCTGATACTCAAATATTTTTGAGCGACATTTCTGACAATTTCTCAAAGGAATATTTTACACAAAAATTAGATAATTTTCGATTGGCTACATGTTTGTAAATTAAAAATTTCCAAAAATATTTTTTTTTCGATAAAAAGTTGAGATCGCCATGATTGATTATGATTCTGAGATCACTTTGAGCTGATCTTGAACTCAGAAGTTCGATCAACAGTATTAATTCATTCTAACGCGTAATGATGTAGTACAAGACAATATTATTATAATCGTTGGATAAGTTTAAAAACTTATTAATTTGGCAGTATTAGTCCTATATCTAATATATGTTTTAATAGGAATAGGATAATTTTCCATATCGTATCTGTAAATCGAATCTAAATTTTTGAATTCAAGGTCATCTGAAGGTCATCTAAAAGTCATAATATTGTAGGACGTTGAATTCATCTTGACGTTAGCTGCTACTCTGTGGAGTCCAAAATATATGATGCCATTTAAAAACGCAAGGCCGCCTTGTCTTTTTATAAAAAAAATAATTCTTTGGATATTTTTAATATTCAAACGTGTATCAGACCGAAAATTCAATAATTTTTGTTAATCATCGGAAATATGTGAAAATGGTGGTTAATCTTAGAAAACACATGTATACAAGAGTATGGAAAATTATAAACAAAAGTAAGATTCTAGTAAAATATAATTTATATATAATAATATATTTATATATAAAGTATAATTTATATTAATACTTCTAAATCAAATGTATGGGAATATATTTCTAATAACGAACATTCAATTTAATTCCTCCAAAGACATACAAAATATATCTCTTAGCTAAATATAGCATGTAGTTGAACATAAGACGTAAATATTTACAAAAAAATAGAAGAAAGTAAAAGAAAATTGCCGAAACCCGGGATCGAACCGGGGACATCTAGATCTTCAGTCTAACGCTCTCCCAACTGAGCTATTTCGGCTTGTGATAAGGGCGGTTTTATTTAATTTCAAAAACATATATTTCAAATATATATAATTAATATATATCATATATAATAGATATATATCATGTATAATAAATATATACCATCTATAATAAATATATATCATCTATAATAAATATATATAATATAAATAATATATTTTTATGTGACAAATGTAACATCAGCATATCGTTAATATAAATGTGTCTTATTTCAGTATAAAGTACATTTTAACTATTGTTTTGCAGTTTATTCAATTTTTGATGCACGTTTGAAAACAGCATAACCTATATAAATAAATTAATTATTTGTAAAAATATATTAAATTAATTGTTTGTCGTATAAATTTCTCTCAGTATCTCATAATACGTTCGAAGTTACTACTAATTTTATTCTGTTTCCAGAAAAATTTGTATGCAATATTATTAGTTACAATCATTAATAGACTAAAAGAATCACGGAACTATACTTATATCTGTTGAATGTTAATAATAGAAAAGTAATATCTTGCGATAATTGGTTAAATTCCAATTGTACTTACAATAAACTATTATCCACAGTTCGTATTCGTCATTCTTTTCTCTAACTCGACCTACTTTTATCGCATTGTTTCACATGTTCTACTGCTTGTCAGTCTTTGCACGATGCATAAGTTTACATTTCTCAGAACAGGCTTTAAGGTTATTCGAAGGGAAAGAGATCGGTTGGAGCCACTCACGGCCGTCAACGAAATCACGTGGTAAACAAAGATAGATATAGATACTACGAAAACAAACCACGAATTTCAGAGAGAGGCAACAGAAGCTATCAAGGACGTAAAGTTCGATCCAGAGGCTCTTTAAAACATATTTTATACATTACCCATACAATAAAAAAATTACGAAAAAGTAGGTAACAAATTTTATAAAATTACTCTTCTATAATAATTAAAATCCGCTACATATACATGTATAGATGTTTAAATTTTCTTTATATTAATATTTCTCTTTTTATTTTTATATTTGTAAACAAAAGGATTGTAATAAACATTCGAGTTTTCTATATATGTAAAAAATTATGGTTTCATATTGAAAAATTGATAAATATATTTCATAATATAAAAGTATTATTTTAGACGTTGTAGAATACCATTGAAATTAAAATGTTTCTATTATAATAATAAAATATATACATATATTTATTAATATATTACATTATACTGGCCGAATATGTACTTACTCATATATTAAATTTATGTGTTAAATTATGATGAAGTTTTTATATAGTATATAAATTACAATTATATCTCTGATTCTTTTAATTCCTTATAGTTGACCCTTGAATAGATTTCTAAATATACATATGTATTTAGTACATCTTCAAAAACTTCTAAGAAAATATTTAAACAGAATAATGTACATATGTTTAAGTATTTTGTTCAAATACGTAAAAATTATAAATAAATAGATATTGTGCTGCTTAGAAAATTCGTATGATGTGCACACAGATTGACTACCATATTTGTTAACTGATCTACAGAAGACAATTTTCTGGATGTCTGTTAAAGGAAGAACAGGAATACACTCTCAGGTGTCGTCCTCGAAACTGGTTGAAGCGAGTTGAAAAGTTCTCGAGGCCGCCATAACGTTCTTCCTGTCTGAACTTGGCCTACAGTTTTGTGCGCTTGCTACATTCACGACGATCAGTGTCGCGTCGTACGTAGATGGTGACGGTTCGTTGGAAGTGGTTTCAGAGATCGTGGAAAGTTCACAGGGAGTGTGGAAGTAGATTTGCAAGTAAATCTCTTCCTCGCACCCTAAGGGGTGTTGGTGCATCGAAAAAAGAGGACGGCCCATCGTTTGCGATTGTAATTGCACACTATGGCGAATTTGAGACAGACTCCGCTGACATGTAGTGGACATACTAGACCTGTGGTGCATCTCGCATTCTCCGATATCACTGAATCTGGATATTATCTGATTTCGGCATGTAAAGGTAATTAATTTTTTAATCTCCTGCCTCGAGAAGGAACTTGTTGTTGATTCGTATCGGTCAATCTTCTTTTTCTCTGCGATCGACAACGTTCAGTTCTTGATCGCCTTGGCCCAGTTTCTTTGAAAACCAAGGTTTTATAAGTTACGGGTTTCGAGGTTAGATACTATACATTTACGACGATATGGATTTCCTGATGAATTTTTTCTATAGTATCAAAACAGGTTTATGAATTACTTAAATTTCGCTGTATTTCGCTAATGTATTTACGTGCATATACATCTATGTATGTTATCCTAATTGGATGAAAGTTTTTGACTAATCTGTTTTATTAAAGTACATTAAATTAAATATGTGCTTTATTTACTCCATTTTGTTAGACAACGACTAAATTTTTAAAATTATAGTGCTTCCTTAGTTGCAAATTTATGCTGACAAACAAATTAATGTATTTTTAGATGGCAAACCAATGTTACGACAAGGAGATACTGGAGATTGGATTGGAACATTTGAAGGACATAAAGGAGCGGTATGGGGTGTTGCATTAAATCCTCGGGCTACAAGAGCTGCTTCAGGAGCTGCGGATTTTAATGCTAAAGTCTGGGATGCAATTAAAGGAGAAGAAATTCATTCGTTTCAACACAAACATATTGTGAAGTCTGTCAACTTCAGCATTGATTCTAATTATTTGTGCACCGGTTCTAATGAGAAACTTGTGCGAATTTATGATCTTAACAAACCAGATGCAGCACCGCAGGTACATATTATCATGTATTTGTAATTATATTTTACCAAGATATAATATTTAGTACTGCTTTATTTAATCAGTGACATCAACAGGTGTTCTCAGGTCATAAAAATGGTATCAGGCATGTTACGTTTTTTAATAATGATACTGCATTAATTACCTGTGGCGATGACAAAACATTGAGAGTTTGGGACAGAAAGAGTGGTCAAGAAGTAAGAAGGTTAGATTTTCCAGCAATTCCAACTTCTATGGAAGTGTCAAGAGATGGGAACATTATTACCACAACTCACTCCAACATAGTCACTTTTTGGAATAGCAAAGAGTATGTCCATTTCTTTCTATTTTACCATAACTCATACAGCGTATCTTAAAATATAAAATAAGTGAAGTCAGCAAAACAAGTTCAAGGTTAGTGTGTAATGTACCTGCTTGTACAGCTGTTGGTACAGACACATTAATATCCTGAACATGGATTTTCTACAGAACCTTCAAGTTAACCTTGGCCCACTAGGAAGTGCTTTCCAGTGTATATTTTACATTTTAATAGATTGTATATCTTTTATTCATGTTTCTTCATTACTTATTGATAGCACTTGAGGAAAATTGTAATTATTTGTGCAGATTAACCAAGTTACGTGAGTACAGTGCGCCGACGCAAATGAATAGTGCTAGTTTGCATCCAGATTGTAGTATTTTTGTATGTGGAGGAGAAGACTTAAAAATGTACAAGTTTGATTATGCTACGGGTACAGAAATTGGTATGTTAATATTGTAATACATAAGTTTACAAAATGAGCAAATAGCTGTACATATTTATTTAATATTAATATATCTACAAATATTTAAAATCATTTTCAGAATCATTCAAAGGCCACTTTGGTCCTGTACATTGTGTACGTTTCTCGCCAGATGGTGAATTATATGCTAGCGGCTCAGAAGACGGTACCTTGAGATTATGGCAAACAACTGTTGGCAAAACATATGGTCTTTGGCGATGTATAGAACAAACGCCTGCAATACAAGAGAATACTGCTGTGCTGAATAATAAACAAGAAGTTCCTGCCAGTTAAAAATCTAACGATTCACAAATAGTGTAAAGTACTTTAAATGAAGAAAAAGAAAAAAGCGGAACAAACACTTCATTTATAGAAGTGTGTAAACGAAACGATACAGAACGAATTTTCATAATGACTCGTGTTGGAATTGTATTTACTTGGCTGATATCTATCATATGTTTTGTAAATATCAGATCTGTATAATCAACATCTCAAATCAGCCTATTAATTGTGGTATTCTCGAGAAGACTAAAAAGCGGACCAACCTTCATTGTAGTCTAATAAGTCATGGAAGTGTGGGACGCCGTTCACTATTTATTTAAAAAAAGAAAAAGAAACATTAACATTTATTAACGTTATACATGTCACTATTATACTACAAAATTAGATAGAGGTGTAATGACAAGAAGAAAGACATTCAGAATTAAATTTTGTGTTCGCATTTGTTATTTTCGCATTATAATTACTATACAGGTATAAAAACAATTTCGCTATGTAAAACACCAGCACAACTCCTTTGATACACATATCACTCATCCGCCTATTAAGATATTCACTTGTATATTCCTTTTATCTAACGAATGTCACTATTTCATTAAGTGCCGTGACAATTTATTAAAGTCCTCTTTATCTTCACACTGCAATTACGTACTACGAGATCACTGTACAATTTTTCCTCCAACTGCCAATGACAGCTTTATTATACAGGGCACGACGTGTACTGATCTCTTTACACTTTTGTTACTTGAGTATACGATTTTTCGCGCAAATTAAATACTTCTTATAATCTACAAAATAATATTACTAAACATAACAAGTAAAAATAAAAAAAAAAAACAGATATTTCTTACAAAATGAAACCAGTGTCTCGTTTAAAACGTTTCCAGTCGTATATATAATACATATGCGAATCTTAATATATTATTTCTGCACTCTCTTCACGGATGATTTTTATCGAAATGTACGAGCTGGCATGCGTAATTCTTGATTCGCGTTTCTGTACAGGGAAAATTGTTCGATTATTAACGATGAGCGCAGCTCGTTACAAAACCAACATCATTGTCGTTGTACAGTCTCTTGAAGGAAGACAGTGGTCTCTTGCGTGTGATAATTAATAAGCGACCAGTTATGTGAGAAAACTTTTTGAAGACCATTTTCTTGCTCAACCGATAAATTGCGAAAGATCGGGTAACTTGAAACCGTTGAACGAAACCGGCGTTGGTACGCTTCTTAGGCTGTTTCTGTGTGGCATGAAACCGGGAAAGCTGGTTGGTGTAGTGAATTGCTGAAGTCTCGAGGTAGGTTCCGTCGCTGCTAGAACGAAGCCGCACTGTGCCGTACATACGTCGTCGCGTAAAATCGCTTCTCGAGAAGCTTCACGTAGAAGCTGATTACAGTCGGTAATCCTCAAAGAAGCACATTGAGTCTAAAATGAAAACAAAAAAAAGAGGAAAATTAAAATAACATGTAATATAGATAAAATTTTCTTATTTTCTCATCTTTTCATAAAACGTACAAGAACTAACGATACGTTATTTTTCTAAATAAATTAAAATAAAAAGTAAAGGGTACGTACACCTTCAGCTGTGCAAACGCAACTAGTACAAGGTGTAGGGAAGCCAGACTCTCCAAGAGCTACGTTTCTTCCTCCGATTTGACAACCGTGCCTCGTTTCTCTCCAAGCTGACAAGTCTATATGTGGCATAGAACCGCAAGGAACTCGTGGATTTAGGAAATTGCTTGGCAAATCAAATGCCGCTCGTTGCATCTCGTTATGTTCGTCCATGTTTTCACACAAAACTTTGGATAACGTAGTTTTCCGAATTGCTGCAAGCTGATGCTCAGTGAATCTGATGTTGGGGTCGTCGGTTTCGTACCAAAATCGATCGCATTTTCTCGACTGCCTAAATTGTATCGCGATTATGCACGCGAACGTGGGTCCTACGAGTCCACCTTGAAGAGGTCTTTCGCTCATTCCGCCAGGGAATAAATCGATGTCATCTACTGATGTGTAGATTCGTTTCATCCGAGCTATAACCTCTGGTGCCATTTCCCTCGACAAATCTTCGAAAGTGGTAGCTCTCTTCAAATTACACAGAGCTCTATAGTTATTGTACGACGGTATACCATGATCCCTGGCACGCTGAATATTAAGCGCAACAAGATCGATTCCAGAATACGGAATTCCACGAATTTCAAATAAATGATTGGTTACTTCTCCGGTTATAAATTGATCCAAGGTTTCCATAGGAGTGGCCACCAATCCGCGTGTCATTTCATCCATCATACCGTTTTGATACAGCATATCTGGATCAAAGAAACCATCTCTCAATAAAATAGAAGGTTCTACATTTTGATAATTACGATCCATCCTAGGTAAATGAGGCCTCAAGAGCGAGTGACCAATTCTATAAGCAGCAGAAGCGAATTCAGTAAGCACGCTAGGGTTGCATGTAGGTGAATATTCTTTGTAATAGCCTTGAGGTAGAAGCTTTAATCCATATAGAGTGACTGCATTCCAACCGAGAATTCGCGGAAGAAACTCGTTATACGTAATATGTTGCAACATGGCACTGATTATACGACGAGAATGCTGGAAGAGTTTTTCACCATCCCAATGAGGATTCACCTGTCTTAGTCCTTCCACGATTCTGTTATGCTCTCGTATCCACATCGTATGCATAACAGTCAATCCAGGTTGTTCAGATGCCCTGCCATCACCACCAATGAAACAGTAGCCCGATTTAGCTTTGCACTCTGGGTGCGTGGGAGATTGTGGCAAAAGGTCCTTATTTCCTCTATGTGGGCTCTGAGTAATGTTCATGCGGCCGTTAAAACCTCTCAGAACATTACAAATGCAAGTATTTTCACCGTAGATCACGGATGCATCTAAGAAACCGGTGTTCTGATTGATCTGTTCTCGAGGTCCTAGGTGCTGCTGACCTGGTAGAGATCTCATAAACGGGAAACACATTCGCGCACCGGAAGTTACGTTCACGGTAGGATAATAATGATCACCAGGAGGCACTGGGAAGGGATTGCATTCAGGATGAACCGTACGAGGAGAATCACACGAACGACAGCTTGGTATTGACTCAGCGAAACCCTTGTGAATCGGCGTCATTGTGAGATCGTGGTCCAAAAATTGGGCATACTGCATGACCATTAATGTATATCGATTATGAAGATTGGATATATCAGGGTGGATCACTGTAGAGATAACTCTGGGATTTGGTAAAGGTACTCCAGTAACAGATGTGCTTCTCGGCTTTGACACTCCATCTTCGTAGACTGGAGGAAGTAATCTTGCGAATGTTGTCAACGATTTCCCAAGATTAGGATTACGTAAATTATTGCAGTGACCTGATAATGTTCTATATGGACTAGTTGGATCGCACGGACTGTCATCTACAGGACATTCGATCTCGTCGTGATTAGTAGGCTTCTTTTGAGATAAGAATCCAGAGATATCAACATTCTGTAGTAAATCAGAGAAGTCATTAGTAGGGAAACCAAGGATGTTGTCTGTGGTATCGAAGATCTGTCGTTTCCTACGTCTCAAGCTATGAATACTATTCAGAATTTCATTAGTAGCTAACTCGTACATAATCGAAGAGTTGGCTAATAAAAGAGCATCTCTGTTAGCTTTCGAGAAACTGGCAGCCGTTCCAGCTGGAGATTTAGGATCTGCTATTCTCTGTTGTAACCAGGAATTGTACTCCAGTTGTTTTCTTCGGATTAGATCTGCCTCAGCTTTCTTCACAGCTGCAGCTATCAAACTAGGACTGAGTTCTGGAATAAATTCTGGAATCACAGATCTGCTGCCAGTTACCACTACTTTGGTAGGTTCTGGAAGAGGCTCTTCTCTCCATGGAGCTATATCAAGTACACTGTGTTGATTGCAATTAATTCTAGCATTTAAATATGGATCTTGCTGAATAAATGCTTTTGGCTGAATTCTTTCGATTTTTGTGTTGCCGCAGAGAATACCAGCTAAAGAAACTTTTCTAATTTCAGCCAATTGGGTTGCAGTTAATCCGGAAGGTGGGATGTCGTTCTCATACCAGAATCGATCAGAGTTCCTAGTTTTGATGAATTGTCTCTTTAAAAGGCATTCGAACGTTGGACCGACTGTTGCACCCCTTCTGGGAATTTCTAAAATTCCACCAAGAAGAAGGTCGATGTCTTCTACTTGTGAATACATGGATTCCAATAGCCTCGCGTGCGTGGGGTGCATAAAATGTTCCAAATCCATGAAATTTTGGAGCTGCAAAAAAAAGAAAAAGCACATTTCTATAGTATCTTTTGCCTTATTATGAAGCTTAAAGTAAAATATTTAAAATATGAAATTGTTAATTAAATCTAAATATAATTGTCTTTTCAGATAATTTTATCATTTTCTATAAGTAATTCTCTCAATGAGAAATAAACTCAATGTAACTTACAAAAAGGATTAAATTTTCATACAACACATATTATATAAAATACGAAATAATTAAGAATTCTATGCTGAAAAAAGATATGGATAGAAGCATAATATTTTATAAATTATAATTTCATTATTAAACTAAATTTTAATAAAAATATAAGTAATATCAGATTGACAATAATTTAAATAAACGACAGAGGTAAAATTCAGATTAGTGATGGCCACTAAGTCTCTAGCTCAACTTTTAGAATCTAAAATATATAGGATTTAGTGATTGTAATCCCTATTAAAGCAAATCTTCTTAACATACATATTTCAAAACGAAACGAAAAATCTATACACGAATAATTACAAGTGAGTCTAAATTTTTATTTTAATATGTTCTAAAATCTATTCTTAGACCAACCTGCCAATTTTATGTTGTCATCATTTAGAATCTTTTTTAAGGCTACAGAAAAATAAAAAAATTGTAAAGATAGATTATTAAGGACGTATTAATATAAAGAAAACGCTAACTCTATGTATACGTATAAGCTAATAGTTTTAGATAATATCTATTCACGATATAATGTATGTATTTTATTATTTGCATTTTAACCACGATAATTTAATTCTGATTGAACAACACGAATAAAATATAATATTATATAAGAAACGCTCAGTCACTATCAGACATATTATGCAGTGCATGAAACTTATATTTTATAAAGTTATTATGAGGTCAAAAATTCTAACCTATAAATCAATCTAACGTATAATTAAATTGGTATAAACCTACCGTGACATTGTGTCCAGAACAATCCTCCACAAACTTGACATATCCAGGAATGCCATGATCGCGACCCACGTGTACGAAGCGTGCGTTTACATCAACGCGTGATTCGAAGGCGGACTGACTCAAATCCAGACTCACGCGATTGGCTGACGCAATCACGTGGTCTTCCAAGCACGTGGAATCGTCCATAGCATGTTTACGTAGCGATGTCAGAGCACGGAGAGCCGCCAGCGCAACCGCATCGTATGTGCCTCCCACGTTTGAAGACGAGTAACCATTGTAGAATCCGCTCGCAACAGGCATCAATTCTGGATCCGTTCGAGCGCCTTCTCCGAGAATGCTCGGCATGTATTCGTTCAAAGTAACATGTTGAATCTGTGCGACGACCATTCGACGAGCTTCCAGGAATAATTTCGTGTCGTCCCAATGCTCATTGGCCCTGGCCAATTCATCTGCTATTCGATTATGTTCGTTCAAAAGAGCAGCGTATATCATACCTAAAGCCTTATCTTTTGTGTTATTACACATTTCGCAGTTAGAAACGTCTACTTTCCCTTCACTGTACGTTCTGAGTCGATGTAATTGTTCGTCTGTTGGTCCATAAATGTGGGAACCATCTAAGTACGCCGATGCTCCATTCATCTGTTCTCTGATTTCGAAGTTACATTTGTGCACGGTCAGACTTGGTACAGAGCGCCAATATTCTATGCATTTGCCTTGTTCGTCGCGGATTTCGTAACATTCCGGGTGTCTTGCCGTCCCAGAGCAACAGATATTTTGCTTGTTCGATGGGTGCACTGTAGATGCGATGTCTTGGAGTATTAGTTCTGACCATACGCCAGACAAACTCGTTAAACCCTCGTGAGCTTCAGAGGTGAGGCGCAGATGGCTAATCAGCATTGATACTGCTTTTGTAGGAGTTGGGAGCACGTGGTTTTCGACTGACTGCCGTGGACTAGCGATACCTGATAACAGACAGTAGTTACATTTAAGTTTGATGGTGAGACGCAAATTTTATGTTTAGTTGATTTTTCGAATAAAGTACCAAATATATGTATATATTTGGGTAAAGATAAGCTTCCGACAATTGTTTTCAATTTTTTACCATTACTTCGTTTTTCATAAGCGCTTTGGTATTTATCAATAGAAATGTACATATTCACAATTTCAACTTAATTACATTGGAAATATGTATTTATATCAAATTCCTAGTTCTACACTGTTTCATTCTGTTTCCGAATTTTATATTATTATATTCTGAATTATATATTTTAATATTTCATATTTATGAAATATATGTGTAATATCAATATAAATAACATACGTACGTTATATATACCAATAATAATAATGATGATGATGATGATGATGATGATAATGATAATGATAATGATAATGATAATGATAATGATAATGATAATGATAATGATAATGATAATGATAATGATAATGATAATGATAATGATAATGATAATGATAATGATAATGATAATGATAATGATAATGATAATGATAATGATAATGATAATGATAATGATAATGATAATGATAATGATAATGATAATGATAATGATAATGATAATGATCATGATAATGATAATGATAATGATAATGATAATGTTAATGATAATGATAATGATAATGATAATGATAATGATAATGATAATGATAAGTAGTCCAGGAGAAGAATAGATCCAACGTAATTGCTGCGTATCGTAGAAAAGGCGATTAAAAGGGAATTATTACATAGGTAAACCGTTTAAAAGCGGATGGCTTCATAGGAAGTTTAAACAGCAAAAATTGCTGGATGTGCGCAATATGTCAATATCTAAAACTATATATGTCAAAGTATAGTGTTAATCACAACATTTAGTTACTATTTTAAAGTATTTTGTTCATTATGGTGGGCTGTTTCTCTAGTTATATTTATAAAGATACGAATTTGTTTAAACATCCGCAGTCTGATTATAATAATTATTATTACTTTATTTTCTAAAACTTATTTATACAAAGCTATTTATCAGTCAATTGTGGAATTTGTCAAACTTTTAAAATCTTAAATATTTATTTTTTAAATAGCTTTCTAAATAAGAACGAAGTTGTAAGGGACGTTACAATAAATCTGCTGGTATATTTTCACGCTATATGAATTTTATTAACAATTTATAGTAGGTCTTTTATATAGTAAATAAAATAAGAAAATGGGTGTCTCTGACGTCTTTCGCAAATGTCATAGCATAATATTTTTTAAATAACAAGTGCATCAATTATGAGTTGTCGAAACAAATCTTGCGACAAGATGGCAGACGTGTTTTCTACATTGCACTATAGTATATTATCACACAAACGAAAGATAATTTCCTTTCTACGGAGTTTATTATGGCCGCGGTTTCCACTCTTACTTCATGGGGGTGTGCGACGTAAATCAGATTAAATGGTTGGCCAGCGCAGAGTGTGATCGGCAATGTCTGCGTTAAATTAAACGTTACTCAATACAGTTTATTATTCTTGGTCATATTACATGGAAAATTGATGAGTTACGGTTGCTCCGGGTACAAGAATTTATACTCTTTAACGTGACAAATTGTGTCAAATGATGGTAATTTTGCCTTTAGTATTTTCGACAATGAATAATGGAGAATCATTTGGCGTACGTAGTTGTAACCTAAAAATAGTACGGGATAATTGCGTTTCGGTGTTAAATGTGGTATGATAAATGGTGTAATAAATTATATATAAAAGTAGCAAGTTTGATTTTTTTAAATGTTGATGCTTGAAGGTAGAAAATATATTTTTAGAAGATATATATATATATATATATATATATATATATATATATATCTTCTAAAAATATATATATCTATATCTTCTCAATATATATATATATATATATAGGCACATGCGTGCATGTATGTATACGTAGAATATTAAGTTTTGATATTACGATAATGTCAATAATAATAGGAAGAGAATTACTTGATTAAAATTTTCGTATTAGAAAAATTCAAATACTTTTTACGTCAATTATCGCAAGTTATTGTACATACTGTATTGTATTATTTTTTTCACATTTGCTTCGTTATATTTCTTATTAGATACTGGACAAAAGTTTTGATTTTCTTCTTTTTTTCTAGTCAGCAACTATAAACGAACGATAGTTTCTTTAATTCAGCTAAATGTAATATTTTATTTTCAAAAAAGTATCAGAATAGTGTTGAATAACAATTTCAGATGAAATTTAATTAAATCAACCTTATTAAATTGAATTTATTTTAATATAAAAATTACTTATTATATATATATTATATATTTCTTATTATACGTATACACATATATTGTTATATTTTACGTTATACTCCACATTACAAAATTGGAAATTATTTTCATAAATAAAGACGAAATTTGCTTGAATTATACAGGCATAATAACTTTATATGATGCTGACAAAAAGCTTTCGATTTCTAATAAGATTTATGTGATTTGTCAAACATAAGCATTGGTCTAGAAAGTTGTAGTAAATTTCGCTATCTTTAATCACAAGTGAGATCAGGTATACTATATTAAGAAGCAGAGTAATAATATTCATTCAAAGTAGAAAGTTACTTTACATTATTTTATGAGGTGCCAGACTTTGAGCTGTGATGTTGATTGTTCAATGTTGAATAAGATTATGCAGCAACAAAAATAATGCAATATGGTACTTAGTACTTAATGCAATTTATAACAGTAATATTTTTCAACGATAATTTTCTTGAATAATTTTAAAAACACGTTAATGTATATGTAATTCGACAAATTGATGAAATGATGGAAAATACTGTTATTTAGTATTAATGTTGTTCTTTTTGGATGAGTTAATCTTCGATAATAGCACTGAAGTTAAGATATTATTGCTTAAGCGTTTCGATACATTACATTCCGAATTGAAAATTTTTTCGGTATTTTGATATTTACATTTTATTTGGTATTTTTTGAAAAATATTTAAAATTTAAAATTTTTATATGAATCTATAAATACCTTTTCATATCATCATAGTCCATCAGTATTATCGATGTGACTTAAAATAATATTTCTATCTACCACGTTCAAAGATAATCCTTTCTTTTATTTATCGGAATTTCTTTAAAAATATGCAGATTTGAAAATAGAAAATTCTACATCTCTCCATCTTACATCTTACACCTTCTGAATTCACTCGTGTAATATCTAGATATACGTATAATGTATAGCATTATATGTCATTTGTTTATAATTTTCATGTTGTTTAAACACAAGAAAACCGAATTATACAAACTGTTTGAGATTCTTTGCTTCCCTTTTAAATATTTGTCCATTTCGGATGTAGCAGCATAAGTAACAATTCTTACAATATTTCTTCGGACTAATGAATGTAAGTAATAATCAACAAATGAGTGAAATTATTGTTCCATTAAAAAAATATGGCATTTATTTCTGCACGTACGAAAATTTATCTTTTTTTTTATAATAATTCCCTATACTGTTGTATTGAATTATGTAATTTGCTAACTTCATAATCTCATGTATACATTACGTGTTCCAAATCATACTCTCATATGACGTAAATATTTTGATAAAAAATTCCTGATTCAGAAATTCACGATATTTGTCAATCCTTTTACTTCTGAAGAATTCTCGAATCGTCTTCTTGCCATGTATTATTAGATTGGTGGGAAAGTAATGTCGGTTTTTGACCGTACCAGGAAAGCTGGTCTTAGATGGATCATGCACCACAGTTTAAAATAAAATTGTTTTGTAAATATGATTTTTTGTATTTATAAAGCACTCGATCTTCATCTAAGCTTAAAAAGCAATGTACATCGATCAATTTTGATAGTTAGGTATGAAACGCGACAAAGTCTGTTTTTGTTTCAATTACATGAATCTAAAAAGAGTACATACTTGAATCTCTTTCTCATTCCCTCTATTCTCTAAACATGGCACTATCAGACTATCATTATTTTCGGTCAATACAGAATTATTTAAATGGATGAAATATAAAAAAATTAGTTGAAATCGAACATCGTATACCAGTTTTTAATTTCAGAATCAGCTTTTTTTTTATGAAAATGGTACAAGGAAGCGATAGTACAATCATAAAAAAACAATAGATATTAAGTAAAGTGCAAAAGTAGCACACAGTGCACATAATACGCAAGAATATATATTATATTAATAATTATTGTGATCTAAATAAAATACAGTTGACTCACTTACATGATCATTAAAATCGACATTACTTCCCTGACCCAAAATCGTCAATTCCATTAAAGCTAGCAAAAAATTCTCTGAATTTCTGGTTGCATAGAATGATTCAGATTCACTTTAATGACGATATGACGCAGGAGGAAAGGAGGACTTAACAAACCTCGAAATGTGCAACGTGTGTCGAAATTCTGTGTCATGGTTACGCATGGCTATCCGTACTCGATGAATCTCGATTCTAAAGTAGGCTGACAATGAGGCACACGTGTCTTACGCGGTTACGATCGTCTTTTTACGGTTCGATGTGTCTATCGATACGCTTGTACTGACAGGATTTATGGTGACACGATGATGATGTTGAATCGACGTGTTTAATCAATCTGCCGATTGCTACGAATATTCGTCTAACGATGGGAAACGGGTGAACAGAGTTCGAAAAGTATTTCAATAAGACCTGTCCTTGCCCCTAATTAGGTTGATTCATATGCGTGTATACAGACAAGCATGGGAAACAGCGGCATTTAAATATTCTCGTAAATGTGTGAGACGAAACTTGGTTTACTTGTAAATGCATTTAACTACGATGCATATACAGGTTGCTCCTAGCAATTGAAGCAGCCCACGATTTTACGACCAGTTATTGTATAAAATATATATGTACTGGTTTTAGAAATACCATTGCGCAGAATACAAGTTTTAAGAATCATATTGAATGGAACATAAATTTTATTCTATGGAATATGTTATCAAAAAATAATTATTAAGAAAATTTTTAATCTTGACAACATATTAAAATATTATCAAAATCGAGGATGGTTCTCTTTTTCTGAATATTTACTCATCCTGTATAAATATCACTTTTATTCTCTTTCTTATTCTTTTTAATAATAAAGTATTCGATAGAATAAAATTTATGTTCTATAATATTACTCCTATGGTCGAGATAAAGAAATGATCAAAGTCGGAGGTAGCTTCCGGTTTGCCAATAGTTACCAAAAATAATTTTTACGTAAGGTCTTTTTCCTTCGCTAAAACAAGCCATAACGTCAAAAGAGTAAAGTATAGGCAAAAATTTTGTTAGAAAAGATTATGTATGTATATGATTCGAACAATGTATAATGTGATGCATGATGATTTTTTTCTAGGAGCTGGAAACTTATCAACAATTTTAAGATTACTGTCATATTTCTTTTTAAATTGAGCTATACATGTATACTTAGTGTATATTTAGTAACAAATAATAACATTTTCTTCTCCTAATCGTCTTCCATCTTTTCCTTTATTCACAGATTAACAC
>CAJVRE020000106.1:0-26882 GCA_911622165.2 Bombus sylvestris | reverse complement strand
ACCCGAACCTAACCCGAACCTAACCCGAACCTAACCCGAACCTAACCCGAACCTAACCCGAACCTAACCCGAACCTAACCCGAACCTAACCCGAACCTAACCCGAACCTAACCCGAACCTAACCCGAACCTAACCCGAACCTAACCCGAACCTAACCCGAACCTAACCCGAACCTAACCCGAACCTAACCCGAACCTAACCCGAACCTAACCCGAACCTAACCTAACCCGAACCTAACCCGAACCTAACCCGAACCTAACCCGAACCTAACCCGAACCTAACCCGAACCTAACCCGAACCTAACCCGAACCTAACCCGAACCTAACCCGAACCTAACCCGAACCTAACCCGAACCTAACCCGAACCTAACCCGAACCTAACCTAACCCGAACCTAACCCTAACCCGAACCTAACCCGAACCTAACCCGAACCTAACCCGAACCTAACCCGAACCTAACCCGAACCTAACCCTAACCCGAACCTAACCCGAACCTAACCCGAACCTAACCCGAACCTAACCCGAACCTAACCCGAACCTAACCCGAACCTAACCCGAACCTAACCCGAACCTAACCCGAACCTAACCCGAACCTAACCCGAACCTAACCCGAACCTAACCCGAACCTAACCCGAACCTAACCCGAACCTAACCCGAACCTAACCCGAACCTAACCCGAACCTAACCCGAACCTAACCCGAACCTAACCCGAACCTAACCCGAACCTAACCCGAACCTAACCCGAACCTAACCCGAACCTAACCCGAACCTAACCCGAACCTAACCCGAACCTAACCCGAACCTAACCCGAACCTAACCCGAACCTAACCCGAACCTAACCCGAACCTAACCCGAACCTAACCCGAACCTAACCCGAACCTAACCCGAACCTAACCCGAACCTAACCCGAACCTAACCCGAACCTAACCCGAACCTAACCCGAACCTAACCCGAACCTAACCCGAACCTAACCCGAACCTAACCCGAACCTAACCCGAACCTAACCCGAACCTAACCCGAACCTAACCCGAACCTAACCCGAACCTAACCCGAACCTAACCCGAACCTAACCCGAACCTAACCCGAACCTAACCCGAACCTAACCCGAACCTAACCCGAACCTAACCCGAACCTAACCCGAACCTAACCCGAACCTAACCCGAACCTAACCTAACCCGAACCTAACCCGAACCTAACCTAACCCGAACCTAACCCGAACCTAACCCGAACCTAACCCGAACCTAACCTAACCCGAACCTAACCCGAACCTAACCCGAACCTAACCCGAACCTAACCCGAACCTAACCCGAACCTAACCCGAACCTAACCCGAACCTAACCCGAACCTAACCCGAACCTAACCCGAACCTAACCCGAACCTAACCCGAACCTAACCCGAACCTAACCCGAACCTAACCTAACCTAACCTAACCCGAACCTAACCCGAACCTAACCCGAACCTAACCCGAACCTAACCTAACCCGAACCTAACCCGAACCTAACCCGAACCTAACCCGAACCTAACCCGAACCTAACCTAACCCGAACCTAACCCGAACCTAACCCGAACCTAACCCGAACCTAACCCGAACCTAACCCGAACCTAACCCGAACCTAACCCGAACCTAACCCGAACCTAACCCGAACCTAACCCGAACCTAACCCGAACCTAACCCTAACCCGAACCTAACCCGAACCTAACCCGAACCTAACCCGAACCTAACCCGAACCTAACCCGAACCTAACCCGAACCTAACCCGAACCTAACCCGAACCTAACCTAACCCGAACCTAACCCGAACCTAACCCTAACCTAACCCGAACCTAACCCGAACCTAACCCGAACCTAACCCGAACCTAACCCGAACCTAACCCGAACCTAACCCGAACCTAACCCGAACCTAACCCGAACCTAACCCGAACCTAACCCGAACCTAACCCGAACCTAACCCGAACCTAACCCGAACCTAACCCGAACCTAACCCGAACCTAACCCGAACCTAACCCGAACCTAACCCGAACCTAACCCGAACCTAACCCGAACCTAACCTAACCCGAACCTAACCTAACCCGAACCTAACCCGAACCTAACCCGAACCTAACCCGAACCTAACCCGAACCTAACCCGAACCTAACCCGAACCTAACCCGAACCTAACCCGAACCTAACCCGAACCTAACCCGAACCTAACCCGAACCTAACCCGAACCTAACCCGAACCTAACCCGAACCTAACCCGAACCTAACCCGAACCTAACCCGAACCTAACCCGAACCTAACCCGAACCTAACCCGAACCTAACCCGAACCTAACCCGAACCTAACCTAACCTAACCCGAACCTAACCCGAACCTAACCCGAACCTAACCCGAACCTAACCCGAACCTAACCCGAACCTAACCCGAACCTAACCCGAACCTAACCCGAACCTAACCCGAACCTAACCCGAACCTAACCCGAACCTAACCCGAACCTAACCCGAACCTAACCCGAACCTAACCCGAACCTAACCCGAACCTAACCCGAACCTAACCCGAACCTAACCTAACCCGAACCTAACCCGAACCTAACCTAACCCGAACCTAACCCGAACCTAACCCGAACCTAACCTAACCCGAACCTAACCCGAACCTAACCCGAACCTAACCCGAACCTAACCCGAACCTAACCTAACCCGAACCTAACCCGAACCTAACCCGAACCTAACCCGAACCTAACCTAACCCGAACCTAACCCGAACCTAACCCGAACCTAACCCGAACCTAACCCGAACCTAACCCGAACCTAACCCGAACCTAACCCTAACCCGAACCTAACCCGAACCTAACCCGAACCTAACCCGAACCTAACCCGAACCTAACCCGAACCTAACCCGAACCTAACCCGAACCTAACCCGAACCTAACCCGAACCTAACCCGAACCTAACCCGAACCTAACCCGAACCTAACCTAACCCGAACCTAACCCGAACCTAACCCGAACCTAACCCTAACCCGAACCTAACCTAACCCGAACCTAACCCGAACCTAACCCGAACCTAACCCGAACCTAACCCGAACCTAACCCGAACCTAACCCGAACCTAACCCGAACCTAACCCGAACCTAACCCGAACCTAACCCGAACCTAACCCGAACCTAACCCGAACCTAACCCGAACCTAACCCTAACCTAACCCGAACCTAACCCGAACCTAACCCGAACCTAACCCGAACCTAACCTAACCCGAACCTAACCCGAACCTAACCCGAACCTAACCCGAACCTAACCCGAACCTAACCCGAACCTAACCCGAACCTAACCCGAACCTAACCCGAACCTAACCCGAACCTAACCCGAACCTAACCCGAACCTAACCCGAACCTAACCCGAACCTAACCCGAACCTAACCCGAACCTAACCCGAACCTAACCCGAACCTAACCTAACCCGAACCTAACCCGAACCTAACCCGAACCTAACCCGAACCTAACCCGAACCTAACCCGAACCTAACCCGAACCTAACCCGAACCTAACCCGAACCTAACCCGAACCTAACCCGAACCTAACCCGAACCTAACCCGAACCTAACCCGAACCTAACCCGAACCTAACCCGAACCTAACCCGAACCTAACCCGAACCTAACCCGAACCTAACCCGAACCTAACCCGAACCTAACCCGAACCTAACCCGAACCTAACCCGAACCTAACCCGAACCTAACCCGAACCTAACCCGAACCTAACCCGAACCTAACCCGAACCTAACCTAACCCGAACCTAACCCGAACCTAACCCGAACCTAACCTAACCCGAACCTAACCCGAACCTAACCCGAACCTAACCCGAACCTAACCCGAACCTAACCCGAACCTAACCTAACCCGAACCTAACCCGAACCTAACCCGAACCTAACCCGAACCTAACCCGAACCTAACCCGAACCTAACCCGAACCTAACCCGAACCTAACCCGAACCTAACCTAACCCGAACCTAACCCGAACCTAACCCGAACCTAACCCGAACCTAACCCGAACCTAACCCGAACCTAACCCGAACCTAACCCGAACCTAACCCGAACCTAACCTAACCCGAACCTAACCCGAACCTAACCCGAACCTAACCCGAACCTAACCCGAACCTAACCTAACCCTAACCCGAACCTAACCCGAACCTAACCCGAACCTAACCCGAACCTAACCCGAACCTAACCCGAACCTAACCCGAACCTAACCCGAACCTAACCCGAACCTAACCCGAACCTAACCCGAACCTAACCCGAACCTAACCCGAACCTAACCCGAACCTAACCCGAACCTAACCCGAACCTAACCTAACCCGAACCTAACCCGAACCTAACCCGAACCTAACCTAACCCGAACCTAACCCGAACCTAACCCGAACCTAACCCGAACCTAACCCGAACCTAACCCGAACCTAACCCGAACCTAACCCGAACCTAACCCGAACCTAACCCGAACCTAACCCGAACCTAACCCGAACCTAACCCGAACCTAACCCGAACCTAACCCGAACCTAACCCGAACCTAACCCGAACCTAACCCGAACCTAACCCGAACCTAACCCGAACCTAACCCGAACCTAACCCGAACCTAACCCGAACCTAACCCGAACCTAACCCGAACCTAACCTAACCCGAACCTAACCCGAACCTAACCCGAACCTAACCCGAACCTAACCCGAACCTAACCCGAACCTAACCCGAACCTAACCCGAACCTAACCCGAACCTAACCCGAACCTAACCCGAACCTAACCCGAACCTAACCCGAACCTAACCCGAACCTAACCCGAACCTAACCCGAACCTAACCCGAACCTAACCCGAACCTAACCCGAACCTAACCCGAACCTAACCCGAACCTAACCCGAACCTAACCCGAACCTAACCCGAACCTAACCCGAACCTAACCCGAACCTAACCCGAACCTAACCCGAACCTAACCCGAACCTAACCCGAACCTAACCTAACCCGAACCTAACCCGAACCTAACCCGAACCTAACCCGAACCTAACCCGAACCTAACCCGAACCTAACCCGAACCTAACCCGAACCTAACCCGAACCTAACCCGAACCTAACCCGAACCTAACCCGAACCTAACCCGAACCTAACCCGAACCTAACCCGAACCTAACCCGAACCTAACCCGAACCTAACCCGAACCTAACCCGAACCTAACCCGAACCTAACCCGAACCTAACCCGAACCTAACCCGAACCTAACCCGAACCTAACCCGAACCTAACCCGAACCTAACCCGAACCTAACCCGAACCTAACCCGAACCTAACCCGAACCTAACCCGAACCTAACCCGAACCTAACCCGAACCTAACCCGAACCTAACCCGAACCTAACCCGAACCTAACCCGAACCTAACCCGAACCTAACCCGAACCTAACCCGAACCTAACCCGAACCTAACCCGAACCTAACCCGAACCTAACCCGAACCTAACCCGAACCTAACCCGAACCTAACCCGAACCTAACCCGAACCTAACCCGAACCTAACCCGAACCTAACCCGAACCTAACCCGAACCTAACCCGAACCTAACCCGAACCTAACCCGAACCTAACCCGAACCTAACCCGAACCTAACCCGAACCTAACCTAACCCGAACCTAACCCGAACCTAACCCGAACCTAACCTAACCCTAACCCGAACCTAACCCGAACCTAACCCGAACCTAACCCGAACCTAACCCGAACCTAACCCGAACCTAACCCGAACCTAACCCGAACCTAACCCGAACCTAACCCGAACCTAACCCGAACCTAACCCGAACCTAACCCGAACCTAACCCGAACCTAACCCGAACCTAACCCGAACCTAACCCGAACCTAACCCGAACCTAACCCGAACCTAACCCGAACCTAACCTAACCCGAACCTAACCCGAACCTAACCCGAACCTAACCCGAACCTAACCCGAACCTAACCCGAACCTAACCCGAACCTAACCCGAACCTAACCCGAACCTAACCCGAACCTAACCCGAACCTAACCCGAACCTAACCCGAACCTAACCCGAACCTAACCCGAACCTAACCCGAACCTAACCCGAACCTAACCCGAACCTAACCCGAACCTAACCCGAACCTAACCTAACCCGAACCTAACCCGAACCTAACCCGAACCTAACCCGAACCTAACCCGAACCTAACCCGAACCTAACCCGAACCTAACCCGAACCTAACCCGAACCTAACCCGAACCTAACCCGAACCTAACCCGAACCTAACCCGAACCTAACCCGAACCTAACCCGAACCTAACCCGAACCTAACCCGAACCTAACCCGAACCTAACCCGAACCTAACCTAACCCGAACCTAACCTAACCTAACCCGAACCTAACCCGAACCTAACCCGAACCTAACCCGAACCTAACCTAACCTAACCCGAACCTAACCCGAACCTAACCCGAACCTAACCCGAACCTAACCCGAACCTAACCCGAACCTAACCCGAACCTAACCCGAACCTAACCCGAACCTAACCCGAACCTAACCCGAACCTAACCCGAACCTAACCCTAACCCGAACCTAACCCGAACCTAACCCGAACCTAACCCGAACCTAACCCGAACCTAACCCGAACCTAACCTAACCCGAACCTAACCCGAACCTAACCCGAACCTAACCCGAACCTAACCCGAACCTAACCCGAACCTAACCCTAACCCGAACCTAACCCGAACCTAACCCGAACCTAACCCGAACCTAACCCGAACCTAACCCGAACCTAACCCGAACCTAACCTAACCCGAACCTAACCCGAACCTAACCCGAACCTAACCCGAACCTAACCCGAACCTAACCCGAACCTAACCCGAACCTAACCCGAACCTAACCCGAACCTAACCCGAACCTAACCCGAACCTAACCCGAACCTAACCCGAACCTAACCCGAACCTAACCCGAACCTAACCCGAACCTAACCCGAACCTAACCCGAACCTAACCCGAACCTAACCCGAACCTAACCTAACCCGAACCTAACCCGAACCTAACCCGAACCTAACCCGAACCTAACCCGAACCTAACCCGAACCTAACCCGAACCTAACCCGAACCTAACCCGAACCTAACCCGAACCTAACCCGAACCTAACCCGAACCTAACCCGAACCTAACCCGAACCTAACCCGAACCTAACCCGAACCTAACCCGAACCTAACCCGAACCTAACCCGAACCTAACCCGAACCTAACCCGAACCTAACCCGAACCTAACCCGAACCTAACCCGAACCTAACCCGAACCTAACCCGAACCTAACCCGAACCTAACCCGAACCTAACCCGAACCTAACCCGAACCTAACCCGAACCTAACCCGAACCTAACCCGAACCTAACCCGAACCTAACCCGAACCTAACCCGAACCTAACCCGAACCTAACCCGAACCTAACCCGAACCTAACCCGAACCTAACCTAACCCGAACCTAACCCGAACCTAACCTAACCCGAACCTAACCCGAACCTAACCCGAACCTAACCCGAACCTAACCCGAACCTAACCCGAACCTAACCCGAACCTAACCCGAACCTAACCCGAACCTAACCCGAACCTAACCCGAACCTAACCCGAACCTAACCCGAACCTAACCCGAACCTAACCTAACCCGAACCTAACCCGAACCTAACCCGAACCTAACCCGAACCTAACCCGAACCTAACCCGAACCTAACCCGAACCTAACCCGAACCTAACCCGAACCTAACCCGAACCTAACCCGAACCTAACCCGAACCTAACCTAACCCGAACCTAACCTAACCCGAACCTAACCCGAACCTAACCCGAACCTAACCCGAACCTAACCCGAACCTAACCCGAACCTAACCCGAACCTAACCCGAACCTAACCCGAACCTAACCCGAACCTAACCCGAACCTAACCCGAACCTAACCCGAACCTAACCCGAACCTAACCCGAACCTAACCCGAACCTAACCCGAACCTAACCCGAACCTAACCCGAACCTAACCCGAACCTAACCCGAACCTAACCCGAACCTAACCCGAACCTAACCCGAACCTAACCCGAACCTAACCCGAACCTAACCCGAACCTAACCCGAACCTAACCTAACCCGAACCTAACCCGAACCTAACCCGAACCTAACCCGAACCTAACCCGAACCTAACCCGAACCTAACCCGAACCTAACCCGAACCTAACCCGAACCTAACCCGAACCTAACCTAACCCGAACCTAACCCGAACCTAACCCGAACCTAACCCGAACCTAACCCGAACCTAACCCGAACCTAACCCGAACCTAACCCGAACCTAACCCGAACCTAACCCGAACCTAACCCGAACCTAACCCGAACCTAACCCGAACCTAACCCGAACCTAACCCGAACCTAACCCGAACCTAACCCGAACCTAACCCGAACCTAACCCGAACCTAACCTAACCTAACCCGAACCTAACCCGAACCTAACCTAACCCGAACCTAACCCGAACCTAACCCGAACCTAACCCGAACCTAACCCGAACCTAACCCGAACCTAACCCGAACCTAACCCGAACCTAACCCGAACCTAACCCGAACCTAACCCGAACCTAACCCGAACCTAACCCGAACCTAACCCGAACCTAACCCGAACCTAACCCGAACCTAAACCTAACCTAACCTAACCCGAACCTAACCCGAACCTAACCCGAACCTAACCCGAACCTAACCCGAACCTAACCCGAACCTAACCCGAACCTAACCCGAAACCTAACCCGAACCTAACCCGAACCTAACCCGAACCTAACCCGAACCTAACCCGAACCTAACCCGAACCTAACCCGAACCTAACCCGAACCTAACCCGAACCTAACCCGAACCTAACCCGAACCTAACCCGAACCTAACCCGAACCTAACCCGAACCTAACCCGAAACCTAACCTAACCCGAACCTAACCCGAACCTAACCCAAACCTAACCTAACCCGAACCTAACCCGAACCTAACCCGAACCTAACCCGAACCTAACCCGAACCTAACCCGAACCTAACCCGAACCTAACCCGAACCTAACCCGAACCTAACCCGAACCTAACCCGAACCTAACCCGAACCTAACCCGAACCTAACCCGAACCTAACCCGAACCTAACCCGAACCTAACCCGAACCTAACCCGAACCTAACCCGAACCTAACCTAACCTAACCTAACCCGAACCTAACCCGAACCTAACCCGAACCTAACCTAACCCGAACCTAACCCGAACCTAACCCGAACCTAACCCGAACCTAACCCGAACCTAACCCGAACCTAACCCGAACCTAACCCGAACCTAACCCGAACCTAACCCGAACCTAACCCGAACCTAACCCGAACCTAACCCGAACCTAACCCGAACCTAACCCGAACCTAACCCGAACCTAACCCGAACCTAACCCGAACCTAACCCGAACCTAACCCGAACCTAACCCGAACCTAACCCGAACCTAACCCGAACCTAACCTAACCCGAACCTAACCCGAACCTAACCCGAACCTAACCCGAACCTAACCCGAACCTAACCCGAACCTAACCCGAACCTAACCCGAACCTAACCCGAACCTAACCCGAACCTAACCCGAACCTAACCCGAACCTAACCCGAACCTAACCCGAACCTAACCCGAACCTAACCTAACCCGAACCTAACCCGAACCTAACCCGAACCTAACCCGAACCTAACCCGAACCTAACCCGAACCTAACCCGAACCTAACCCGAACCTAACCCGAACCTAACCCGAACCTAACCCGAACCTAACCCGAACCTAACCCGAACCTAACCCGAACCTAACCCGAACCTAACCCGAACCTAACCCGAACCTAACCCGAACCTAACCCGAACCTAACCCGAACCTAACCCGAACCTAACCCGAACCTAACCCGAACCTAACCCGAACCTAACCCGAACCTAACCCGAACCTAACCCGAACCTAACCCGAACCTAACCCGAACCTAACCCGAACCTAACCCGAACCTAACCCGAACCTAACCCGAACCTAACCCGAACCTAACCCGAACCTAACCCGAACCTAACCCGAACCTAACCCGAACCTAACCTAACCCGAACCTAACCCGAACCTAACCTAACCCGAACCTAACCCGAACCTAACCCGAACCTAACCCGAACCTAACCTAACCCGAACCTAACCTAACCTAACCTAACCCGAACCTAACCCGAACCTAACCCGAACCTAACCCGAACCTAACCCGAACCTAACCCGAACCTAACCCGAACCTAACCCGAACCTAACCTAACCCGAACCTAACCTAACCCGAACCTAACCCGAACCTAACCCGAACCTAACCCGAACCTAACCCGAACCTAACCCGAACCTAACCCGAACCTAACCCGAACCTAACCCGAACCTAACCCGAACCTAACCCGAACCTAACCCGAACCTAACCCGAACCTAACCTAACCCGAACCTAACCCGAACCTAACCCGAACCTAACCTAACCCGAACCTAACCCGAACCTAACCCGAACCTAACCCGAACCTAACCCGAACCTAACCCGAACCTAACCCGAACCTAACCTAACCCGAACCTAACCCGAACCTAACCCGAACCTAACCCGAACCTAACCCGAACCTAACCCGAACCTAACCCGAACCTAACCCGAACCTAACCCGAACCTAACCCGAACCTAACCCGAACCTAACCTAACCCGAACCTAACCCGAACCTAACCTAACCCGAACCTAACCCGAACCTAACCCGAACCTAACCCGAACCTAACCCGAACCTAACCCGAACCTAACCCGAACCTAACCCGAACCTAACCCGAACCTAACCCGAACCTAACCCGAACCTAACCCGAACCTAACCCGAACCTAACCTAACCCGAACCTAACCCGAACCTAACCCGAACCTAACCCGAACCTAACCCGAACCTAACCCGAACCTAACCTAACCTAACCCGAACCTAACCCGAACCTAACCCGAACCTAACCCGAACCTAACCCGAACCTAACCCGAACCTAACCCGAACCTAACCTAACCCGAACCTAACCCGAACCTAACCCGAACCTAACCCGAACCTAACCCGAACCTAACCCGAACCTAACCCGAACCTAACCCGAACCTAACCCGAACCTAACCCGAACCTAACCCGAACCTAACCCGAACCTAACCCGAACCTAACCCGAACCTAACCCGAACCTAACCCGAACCTAACCCGAACCTAACCCGAACCTAACCCGAACCTAACCCGAACCTAACCCGAACCTAACCCGAACCTAACCCGAACCTAACCCGAACCTAACCCGAACCTAACCCGAACCTAACCCGAACCTAACCCGAACCTAACCCGAACCTAACCTAACCCGAACCTAACCCGAACCTAACCCGAACCTAACCCGAACCTAACCTAACCTAACCCGAACCTAACCCGAACCTAACCCGAACCTAACCCGAACCTAACCCGAACCTAACCCGAACCTAACCCGAACCTAACCCGAACCTAACCCGAACCTAACCCGAACCTAACCCGAACCTAACCCGAACCTAACCTAACCCGAACCTAACCCGAACCTAACCCGAACCTAACCCGAACCTAACCCGAACCTAACCCGAACCTAACCCGAACCTAACCCGAACCTAACCTAACCCGAACCTAACCCGAACCTAACCCGAACCTAACCCGAACCTAACCCGAACCTAACCCGAACCTAACCTAACCCGAACCTAACCCGAACCTAACCCGAACCTAACCCGAACCTAACCCGAACCTAACCCGAACCTAACCCGAACCTAACCCGAACCTAACCCTAACCCGAACCTAACCCGAACCTAACCCGAACCTAACCCGAACCTAACCTAACCCGAACCTAACCCGAACCTAACCCGAACCTAACCCGAACCTAACCCGAACCTAACCCGAACCTAACCCGAACCTAACCCGAACCTAACCCGAACCTAACCCGAACCTAACCTAACCCGAACCTAACCCGAACCTAACCCGAACCTAACCCGAACCTAACCCGAACCTAACCCGAACCTAACCCGAACCTAACCCGAACCTAACCCGAACCTAACCCGAACCTAACCCGAACCTAACCCGAACCTAACCCGAACCTAACCCGAACCTAACCCGAACCTAACCCGAACCTAACCCGAACCTAACCCGAACCTAACCCGAACCTAACCCGAACCTAACCCGAACCTAACCCGAACCTAACCCGAACCTAACCCGAACCTAACCCGAACCTAACCCGAACCTAACCCGAACCTAACCCGAACCTAACCCGAACCTAACCCGAACCTAACCCGAACCTAACCCGAACCTAACCTAACCCGAACCTAACCCGAACCTAACCCGAACCTAACCCGAACCTAACCCGAACCTAACCCGAACCTAACCCGAACCTAACCCGAACCTAACCCGAACCTAACCTAACCTAACCCGAACCTAACCCGAACCTAACCCGAACCTAACCCGAACCTAACCCGAACCTAACCCGAACCTAACCCGAACCTAACCCGAACCTAACCCGAACCTAACCCGAACCTAACCCGAACCTAACCCGAACCTAACCCGAACCTAACCCGAACCTAACCCGAACCTAACCTAACCCGAACCTAACCCGAACCTAACCCGAACCTAACCCGAACCTAACCCGAACCTAACCCGAACCTAACCCGAACCTAACCCGAACCTAACCCGAACCTAACCCGAACCTAACCCGAACCTAACCCGAACCTAACCCGAACCTAACCCGAACCTAACCCGAACCTAACCCGAACCTAACCCGAACCTAACCCGAACCTAACCCGAACCTAACCCGAACCTAACCCGAACCTAACCCGAACCTAACCCGAACCTAACCCGAACCTAACCTAACCCGAACCTAACCTAACCCGAACCTAACCCGAACCTAACCCGAACCTAACCCCCGAACCTAACCCGAACCTAACCCGAACCTACCTAACCCGAACCTAACCCGAACCTAACCTAACCCGAACCTAACCCGAACCTAACCCGAACCTAACCTAACCTAACCCGAACCTAACCCGAACCTAACCTAACCCGAACCTAACCCGAACCTAACCCGAACCTAACCCGAACCTAACCCGAACCTAACCCGAACCTAACCCGAACCTAACCTACCCGAACCTAACCCGAACCTAACCCGAACCTAACCCGAACCTAACCCGAACCTAACCCGAACCTAACCCGAACCTAACCCGAACCTAACCCGAACCTAACCCGAACCTAACCCGAACCTAACCCGAACCTAACCCGAACCTAACCCGAACCTAACCCGAACCTAACCTAACCCGAACCTAACCCGAACCTAACCCGAACCTAACCCGAACCTAACCCGAACCTAACCCGAACCTAACCCCGAACCTAACCCGAACCTAACCCGAACCTAACCCGAACCTAACCCGAACCTAACCCGAACCTAACCCGAACCTAACCCGAACCTAACCCGAACCTAACCCGAACCTAACCCGAACCTAACCTAACCCGAACCTAACCCGAACCTAACCCGAACCTAACCCGAACCTAACCCGAACCTAACCCGAACCTAACCCGAACCTAACCTAACCCGAACCTAACCCGAACCTAACCCGAACCTAACCCGAACCTAACCCGAACCTAACCCGAACCTAACCCGAACCTAACCCGAACCTAACCCGAACCTAACCCGAACCTAACCCGAACCTAACCCGAACCTAACCCGAACCTAACCCGAACCTAACCCGAACCTAACCCGAACCTAACCCGAACCTAACCCGAACCTAACCCGAACCTAACCCGAACCTAACCCGAACCTAACCCGAACCTAACCCGAACCTAACCCGAACCTAACCCGAACCTAACCCGAACCTAACCCGAACCTAACCCGAACCTAACCCGAACCTAACCCGAACCTAACCCGAACCTAACCCGAACCTAACCCGAACCTAACCCGAACCTAACCCGAACCTAACCCGAACCTAACCCGAACCTAACCCGAACCTAACCCGAACCTAACCCGAACCTAACCCGAACCTAACCCGAACCTAACCCGAACCTAACCCGAACCTAACCCGAACCTAACCCGAACCTAACCCGAACCTAACCCGAACCTAACCCGAACCTAACCCGAACCTAACCCGAACCTAACCCGAACCTAACCCGAACCTAACCCGAACCTAACCCGAACCTAACCCGAACCTAACCCGAACCTAACCCGAACCTAACCCGAACCTAACCCGAACCTAACCCGAACCTAACCCGAACCTAACCCGAACCTAACCCGAACCTAACCCGAACCTAACCCGAACCTAACCCGAACCTAACCCGAACCTAACCCGAACCTAACCCGAACCTAACCCGAACCTAACCCGAACCTAACCCGAACCTAACCCGAACCTAACCCGAACCTAACCCGAACCTAACCCGAACCTAACCCGAACCTAACCCGAACCTAACCCGAACCTAACCCGAACCTAACCCGAACCTAACCCGAACCTAACCCGAACCTAACCCGAACCTAACCCGAACCTAACCCGAACCTAACCCGAACCTAACCCGAACCTAACCCGAACCTAACCCGAACCTAACCCGAACCTAACCCGAACCTAACCCGAACCTAACCCGAACCTAACCCGAACCTAACCCGAACCTAACCCGAACCTAACCCGAACCTAACCCGAACCTAACCCGAACCTAACCCGAACCTAACCCGAACCTAACCCGAACCTAACCCGAACCTAACCCGAACCTAACCCGAACCTAACCCGAACCTAACCCGAACCTAACCCGAACCTAACCCGAACCTAACCCGAACCTAACCCGAACCTAACCCGAACCTAACCCGAACCTAACCCGAACCTAACCCGAACCTAACCCGAACCTAACCCGAACCTAACCCGAACCTAACCCGAACCTAACCCGAACCTAACCCGAACCTAACCCGAACCTAACCCGAACCTAACCCGAACCTAACCCGAACCTAACCCGAACCTAACCCGAACCTAACCCGAACCTAACCCGAACCTAACCCGAACCTAACCCGAACCTAACCCGAACCTAACCCGAACCTAACCCGAACCTAACCCGAACCTAACCCGAACCTAACCCGAACCTAACCCGAACCTAACCCGAACCTAACCCGAACCTAACCCGAACCTAACCCGAACCTAACCCGAACCTAACCCGAACCTAACCCGAACCTAACCCGAACCTAACCCGAACCTAACCCGAACCTAACCCGAACCTAACCCGAACCTAACCCGAACCTAACCCGAACCTAACCCGAACCTAACCCGAACCTAACCCGAACCTAACCCGAACCTAACCCGAACCTAACCCGAACCTAACCCGAACCTAACCCGAACCTAACCTAACCCGAACCTAACCCGAACCTAACCCGAACCTAACCCGAACCTAACCCAACCTAACCCGAACCTAACCCGAACCTAACCCGAACCTAACCCGAACCTAACCCGAACCTAACCCGAACCTAACCCGAACCTAACCCGAACCTAACCCGAACCTAACCCGAACCTAACCCGAACCTAACCCGAACCTAACCCGAACCTAACCCGAACCTAACCCGAACCTAACCCGAACCTAACCCGAACCTAACCCGAACCTAACCCGAACCTAACCCGAACCTAACCCGAACCTAACCCGAACCTAACCCGAACCTAACCCGAACCTAACCCGAACCTAACCCGAACCTAACCCGAACCTAACCCGAACCTAACCCGAACCTAACCCGAACCTAACCCGAACCTAACCCGAACCTAACCCGAACCTAACCCGAACCTAACCCGAACCTAACCCGAACCTAACCCGAACCTAACCCGAACCTAACCCGAACCTAACCCGAACCTAACCCGAACCTAACCCGAACCTAACCCGAACCTAACCCGAACCTAACCCGAACCTAACCCGAACCTAACCCGAACCTAACCCGAACCTAACCCGAACCTAACCCGAACCTAACCCGAACCTAACCCGAACCTAACCCGAACCTAACCCGAACCTAACCCGAACCTAACCCGAACCTAACCCGAACCTAACCCGAACCTAACCCGAACCTAACCCGAACCTAACCCGAACCTAACCCGAACCTAACCCGAACCTAACCCGAACCTAACCCGAACCTAACCCGAACCTAACCCGAACCTAACCCGAACCTAACCCGAACCTAACCCGAACCTAACCCGAACCTAACCCGAACCTAACCCGAACCACCTAACCCGAACCTAACCCGAACCTAACCCGAACCTAACCCGAACCTAACCCGAACCTAACCCGAACCTAACCCGAACCTAACCCGAACCTAACCCGAACCTAACCCGAACCTAACCCGAACCTAACCCGAACCTAACCCGAACCTAACCCGAACCTAACCCGAACCTAACCCGAACCTAACCCGAACCTAACCCGAACCTAACCCGAACCTAACCCGAACCTAACCCGAACCTAACCCGAACCTAACCCGAACCTAACCCGAACCTAACCCGAACCTAACCCGAACCTAACCCGAACCTAACCCGAACCTAACCCGAACCTAACCCGAACCTAACCCGAACCTAACCCGAACCTAACCCGAACCTAACCCGAACCTAACCCGAACCTAACCCGAACCTAACCCGAACCTAACCCGAACCTAACCCGAACCTAACCCGAACCTAACCCGAACCTAACCCGAACCTAACCCGAACCTAACCCGAACCTAACCCGAACCTAACCCGAACCTAACCCGAACCTAACCCGAACCTAACCCGAACCTAACCCGAACCTAACCCGAACCTAACCCGAACCTAACCCGAACCTAACCCGAACCTAACCCGAACCTAACCCGAACCTAACCCGAACCTAACCCGAACCTAACCCGAACCTAACCCGAACCTAACCCGAACCTAACCCGAACCTAACCCGAACCTAACCCGAACCTAACCCGAACCTAACCCGAACCTAACCCGAACCTAACCCGAACCTAACCCGAACCTAACCCGAACCTAACCCGAACCTAACCCGAACCTAACCCGAACCTAACCCGAACCTAACCCGAACCTAACCCGAACCTAACCCGAACCTAACCCGAACCTAACCCGAACCTAACCACCTAACCCGAACCTAACCCGAACCTAACCCGAACCTAACCCGAACCTAACCCGAACCTAACCCGAACCTAACCCGAACCTAACCCGAACCTAACCCGAACCTAACCCCCGAACCTAACCCGAACCTAACCCGAACCTAACCCGAACCTAACCCGAACCTAACCCGAACCTAACCCGAACCTAACCCGAACCTAACCCGAACCTAACCTAACCCGAACCTAACCCGAACCTAACCCGAACCTAACCCGAACCTAACCCGAACCTAACCCGAACCTAACCCGAACCTAACCCGAACCTAACCCGAACCTAACCCGAACCTAACCCGAACCTAACCCGAACCTAACCCGAACCTAACCCGAACCTAACCCGAACCTAACCCGAACCTAACCCGAACCTAACCCGAACCTAACCCGAACCTAACCCGAACCTAACCCGAACCTAACCCGAACCTAACCCGAACCTAACCCGAACCTAACCTAACCCGAACCTAACCCGAACCTAACCCGAACCTAACCCGAACCTAACCCGAACCTAACCCGAACCTAACCCGAACCTAACCCGAACCTAACCCGAACCTAACCCGAACCTAACCCGAACCTAACCCGAACCTAACCCGAACCTAACCCGAACCTAACCCGAACCTAACCCGAACCTAACCCGAACCTAACCCGAACCTAACCCGAACCTAACCCGAACCTAACCCGAACCTAACCCGAACCTAACCCGAACCTAACCCGAACCTAACCCGAACCTAACCCTAACCCGAACCTAACCTAACCCGAACCTAACCCGAACCTAACCCCTAACCCGAACCTAACCCGAACCTAACCCGAACCTAACCCGAACCTAACCCGAACCTAACCCGAACCTAACCCGAACCTAACCCGAACCTAACCCGAACCTAACCCGAACCCTAACCTAACCCGAACCTAACCTAACCCGAACCCGAACCTAACCCGAACCTAACCCGAACCTAACCCGAACCTAACCCGAACCTAACCCGAACCTAACCCGAACCTAACCCGAACCTAACCCGAACCTAACCCGAACCTAACCCGAACCTAACCCGAACCTAACCCGAACCTAACCCGAACCTAACCTAACCTAACCCGAACCTAACCCGAACCTAACCTAACCCGAACCTAACCCGAACCTAACCCGAACCTAACCCGAACCTAACCCGAACCTAACCCGAACCTAACCCGAACCTAACCCGAACCTAACCCGAACCTAACCCGAACCTAACCCGAACCTAACCCGAACCTAACCCGAACCTAACCCGAACCTAACCCGAACCTAACCCTAACCCGAACCTAACCCGAACCTAACCCGAACCTAACCCGAACCTAACCCGAACCTAACCCGAACCTAACCCGAACCTAACCCGAACCTAACCCGAACCTAACCCGAACCTAACCCGAACCTAACCCGAACCTAACCCGAACCTAACCCGAACCTAACCCGAACCTAACCCGAACCTAACCCGAACCTAACCCGAACCTAACCCGAACCTAACCCGAACCTAACCCGAACCTAACCGAACCTAACCGAACCTAACCCGAACCTAACCCGAACCTAACCCGAACCTAACCCGAACCTAACCCGAACCTAACCCGAACCTAACCCGAACCTAACCCGAACCTAACCCGAACCTAACCCGAACCTAACCCGAACCTAACCCGAACCTAACCCGAACCTAACCCGAACCTAACCCGAACCTAACCCGAACCTAACCCGAACCTAACCCGAACCTAACCCGAACCTAACCCGAACCTAACCCGAACCTAACCCGAACCTAACCCGAACCTAACCCGAACCTAACCCGAACCTAACCCGAACCTAACCCGAACCTAACCCGAACCTAACCCGAACCTAACCCGAACCTAACCCGAACCTAACCCGAACCTAACCCGAACCTAACCCGAACCTAACCCGAACCTAACCCGAACCTAACCCGAACCTAACCCGAACCTAACCCGAACCTAACCCGAACCTAACCCGAACCTAACCCGAACCTAACCCGAACCTAACCCGAACCTAACCCGAACCTAACCCGAACCTAACCCGAACCTAACCCGAACCTAACCCGAACCTAACCCGAACCTAACCCGAACCTAACCCGAACCTAACCCGAACCTAACCCGAACCTAACCCGAACCTAACCCGAACCTAACCCGAACCTAACCCGAACCTAACCCGAACCTAACCCGAACCTAACCCGAACCTAACCCGAACCTAACCCGAACCTAACCCGAACCTAACCCGAACCTAACCCGAACCTAACCCGAACCTAACCCGAACCTAACCCGAACCTAACCCGAACCTAACCCGAACCTAACCCGAACCTAACCCGAACCTAACCCGAACCTAACCCGAACCTAACCCGAACCTAACCCGAACCTAACCCGAACCTAACCCGAACCTAACCCGAACCTAACCCGAACCTAACCCGAACCTAACCCGAACCTAACCCGAACCTAACCCGAACCTAACCCGAACCTAACCCGAACCTAACCCGAACCTAACCCGAACCTAACCCGAACCTAACCCGAACCTAACCCGAACCTAACCCGAACCTAACCCGAACCTAACCCGAACCTAACCCGAACCTAACCCGAACCTAACCCGAACCTAACCCGAACCTAACCCGAACCTAACCCGAACCTAACCCGAACCTAACCCGAACCTAACCCGAACCTAACCCGAACCTAACCCGAACCTAACCCGAACCTAACCCCTAACCCGAACCTAACCCGAACCTAACCCGAACCTAACCCGAACCTAACCCGAACCTAACCCGAACCTAACCCGAACCTAACCCGAACCTAACCCGAACCTAACCCGAACCTAACCCGAACCTAACCCGAACCTAACCCGAACCTAACCCGAACCTAACCCGAACCTAACCCGAACCTAACCCGAACCTAACCCGAACCTAACCCGAACCTAACCCGAACCTAACCCGAACCTAACCCGAACCTAACCCGAACCTAACCCGAACCTAACCCGAACCTAACCCGAACCTAACCCGAACCTAACCCGAACCTAACCCGAACCTAACCCGAACCTAACCCGAACCTAACCCGAACCTAACCCGAACCTAACCCGAACCTAACCCGAACCTAACCCGAACCTAACCCGAACCTAACCCGACCCTAACCCGAACCTAACCCGAACCTAACCCGAACCTAACCCGAACCTAACCCGAACCTAACCCGAACCTAACCCGAACCTAACCCGAACCTAACCCGAACCTAACCCGAACCTAACCCGAACCTAACCCGAACCTAACCCGAACCTAACCCGAACCTAACCCGAACCTAACCCGAACCTAACCCGAACCTAACCCGAACCTAACCCGAACCTAACCCGAACCTAACCCGAACCTAACCCGAACCTAACCCGAACCTAACCCGAACCTAACCCGAACCTAACCCGAACCTAACCCGAACCTAACCCGAACCTAACCCGAACCTAACCCGAACCTAACCCGAACCTAACCCGAACCTAACCCGAACCTAACCCGAACCTAACCCGAACCTAACCCGAACCTAACCCGAACCTAACCCGAACCTAACCCGAACCTAACCCGAACCTAACCCGAACCTAACCCGAACCTAACCCGAACCTAACCCGAACCTAACCCGAACCTAACCCGAACCTAACCCGAACCTAACCCGAACCTAACCCGAACCTAACCCGAACCTAACCCGAACCTAACCCGAACCTAACCCGAACCTAACCCGAACCTAACCCGAACCTAACCCGAACCTAACCCGAACCTAACCCGAACCTAACCCGAACCTAACCCGAACCTAACCCGAACCTAACCCGAACCTAACCCGAACCTAACCCGAACCTAACCCGAACCTAACCCGAACCTAACCCGAACCTAACCCGAACCTAACCCGAACCTAACCCGAACCTAACCCGAACCTAACCCGAACCTAACCCGAACCTAACCCGAACCTAACCCGAACCTAACCCGAACCTAACCCGAACCTAACCCGAACCTAACCCGAACCTAACCCGAACCTAACCCGAACCTAACCCGAACCTAACCCGAACCTAACCCGAACCTAACCCGAACCTAACCCGAACCTAACCCGAACCTAACCCGAACCTAACCCGAACCTAACCCGAACCTAACCCGAACCTAACCCGAACCTAACCCGAACCTAACCCGAACCTAACCCGAACCTAACCCGAACCTAACCCGAACCTAACCCGAACCTAACCCGAACCTAACCCGAACCTAACCCGAACCTAACCCGAACCTAACCCGAACCTAACCCGAACCTAACCCGAACCTAACCCGAACCTAACCCGAACCTAACCCGAACCTAACCCGAACCTAACCCGAACCTAACCCGAACCTAACCCGAACCTAACCCGAACCTAACCCGAACCTAACCCGAACCTAACCCGAACCTAACCCGAACCTAACCCGAACCTAACCCGAACCTAACCCGAACCTAACCCGAACCTAACCCGAACCTAACCCGAACCTAACCCGAACCTAACCCGAACCTAACCCGAACCTAACCCGAACCTAACCCGAACCTAACCCGAACCTAACCCGAACCTAACCCGAACCTAACCCGAACCTAACCCGAACCTAACCCGAACCTAACCCGAACCTAACCCGAACCTAACCCGAACCTAACCCGAACCTAACCCGAACCTAACCCGAACCTAACCCGAACCTAACCCGAACCTAACCCGAACCTAACCCGAACCTAACCCGAACCTAACCCGAACCTAACCCGAACCTAACCCGAACCTAACCCGAACCTAACCCGAACCTAACCCGAACCTAACCCGAACCTAACCCGAACCTAACCCGAACCTAACCCGAACCTAACCCGAACCTAACCCGAACCTAACCCGAACCTAACCCGAACCTAACCCGAACCTAACCCGAACCTAACCCGAACCTAACCCGAACCTAACCCGAACCTAACCCGAACCTAACCCGAACCTAACCCGAACCTAACCCGAACCTAACCCGAACCTAACCCGAACCTAACCCGAACCTAACCCGAACCTAACCCGAACCTAACCCGAACCTAACCCGAACCTAACCCGAACCTAACCCGAACCTAACCCGAACCTAACCCGAACCTAACCCGAACCTAACCCGAACCTAACCCGAACCTAACCCGAACCTAACCCGAACCTAACCCGAACCTAACCCGAACCTAACCCGAACCTAACCCGAACCTAACCCGAACCTAACCCGAACCTAACCCGAACCTAACCCGAACCTAACCCGAACCTAACCCGAACCTAACCCGAACCTAACCCGAACCTAACCCGAACCTAACCCGAACCTAACCCGAACCTAACCCGAACCTAACCCGAACCTAACCCGAACCTAACCCGAACCTAACCCGAACCTAACCCGAACCTAACCCGAACCTAACCCGAACCTAACCCGAACCTAACCCGAACCTAACCCGAACCTAACCCGAACCTAACCCGAACCTAACCCGAACCTAACCCGAACCTAACCCGAACCTAACCCGAACCTAACCCGAACCTAACCCGAACCTAACCCGAACCTAACCCGAACCTAACCCGAACCTAACCCGAACCTAACCCGAACCTAACCCGAACCTAACCCGAACCTAACCCGAACCTAACCCGAACCTAACCCGAACCTAACCCGAACCTAACCCGAACCTAACCCGAACCTAACCCGAACCTAACCCGAACCTAACCCGAACCTAACCCGAACCTAACCCGAACCTAACCCGAACCTAACCCGAACCTAACCCGAACCTAACCCGAACCTAACCCGAACCTAACCCGAACCTAACCCGAACCTAACCCGAACCTAACCCGAACCTAACCCGAACCTAACCCGAACCTAACCCGAACCTAACCCGAACCTAACCCGAACCTAACCCGAACCTAACCCGAACCTAACCCGAACCTAACCCGAACCTAACCCGAACCTAACCCGAACCTAACCCGAACCTAACCCGAACCTAACCCGAACCTAACCCGAACCTAACCCGAACCTAACCCGAACCTAACCCGAACCTAACCCGAACCTAACCCGAACCTAACCCGAACCTAACCCGAACCTAACCCGAACCTAACCCGAACCTAACCCGAACCTAACCCGAACCTAACCCGAACCTAACCCGAACCTAACCCGAACCTAACCCGAACCTAACCCGAACCTAACCCGAACCTAACCCGAACCTAACCCGAACCTAACCCGAACCTAACCCGAACCTAACCCGAACCTAACCCGAACCTAACCCGAACCTAACCCGAACCTAACCCGAACCTAACCCGAACCTAACCCGAACCTAACCCGAACCTAACCCGAACCTAACCCGAACCTAACCCGAACCTAACACGAACCTAACCCGAACCTAACCCGAACCTAACCCGAACCTAACCCGAACCTAACCCGAACCTAACCCGAACCTAACCCGAACCTAACCCGAACCTAACCCGAACCTAACCCGAACCTAACCCGAACCTAACCCGAACCTAACCCGAACCTAACCCGAACCTAACCCGAACCTAACCCGAACCTAACCCGAACCTAACCCGAACCTAACCCGAACCTAACCCGAACCTAACCCGAACCTAACCCGAACCTAACCCGAACCTAACCCGAACCTAACCCGAACCTAACCCGAACCTAACCCGAACCTAACCCGAACCTAACCCGAACCTAACCCGAACCTAACCCGAACCTAACCCGAACCTAACCCGAACCTAACCCGAACCTAACCCGAACCTAACCCGAACCTAACCCGAACCTAACCCGAACCTAACCCGAACCTAACCCGAACCTAACCCGAACCTAACCCGAACCTAACCCGAACCTAACCCGAACCTAACCCGAACCTAACCCGAACCTAACCCGAACCTAACCCGAACCTAACCCGAACCTAACCCGAACCTAACCCGAACCTAACCCGAACCTAACCCGAACCTAACCCGAACCTAACCCGAACCTAACCCGAACCTAACCCGAACCTAACCCGAACCTAACCCGAACCTAACCCGAACCTAACCCGAACCTAACCCGAACCTAACCCGAACCTAACCCGAACCTAACCCGAACCTAACCCGAACCTAACCCGAACCTAACCCGAACCTAACCCGAACCTAACCCGAACCTAACCCGAACCTAACCCGAACCTAACCCGAACCTAACCCGAACCTAACCCGAACCTAACCCGAACCTAACCCGAACCTAACCCGAACCTAACCCGAACCTAACCCGAACCTAACCCGAACCTAACCCGAACCTAACCCGAACCTAACCCGAACCTAACCCGAACCTAACCCGAACCTAACCCGAACCTAACCCGAACCTAACCCGAACCTAACCCGAACCTAACCCGAACCTAACCCGAACCTAACCCGAACCTAACCCGAACCTAACCCGAACCTAACCCGAACCTAACCCGAACCTAACCCGAACCTAACCCGAACCTAACCCGAACCTAACCCGAACCTAACCCGAACCTAACCCGAACCTAACCCGAACCTAACCCGAACCTAACCCGAACCTAACCCGAACCTAACCCGAACCTAACCCGAACCTAACCCGAACCTAACCCGAACCTAACCCGAACCTAACCCGAACCTAACCCGAACCTAACCCGAACCTAACCCGAACCTAACCCGAACCTAACCCGAACCTAACCCGAACCTAACCCGAACCTAACCCGAACCTAACCCGAACCTAACCCGAACCTAACCCGAACCTAACCCGAACCTAACCCGAACCTAACCCGAACCTAACCCGAACCTAACCCGAACCTAACCCGAACCTAACCCGAACCTAACCCGAACCTAACCCGAACCTAACCCGAACCTAACCCGAACCTAACCCGAACCTAACCCGAACCTAACCCGAACCTAACCCGAACCAAACCGAACCTAACCCGAACCTAACCCGAACCTAACCCGAACCTAACCCGAACCTAACCCGAACCTAACCTAACCCGAACCTAACCCGAACCTAACCCGAACCTAACCCGAACCTAACCCGAACCTAACCCGAACCTAACCCGAACCTAACCCGAACCTAACCCGAACCTAACCCGAACCTAACCCGAACCTAACCCGAACCTAACCCGAACCTAACCCGAACCTAACCCGAACCTAACCCGAACCTAACCCGAACCTAACCCGAACCTAACCCGAACCTAACCCGAACCTAACCCGAACCTAACCCGAACCTAACCCGAACCTAACCCGAACCTAACCCGAACCTAACCCGAACCTAACCCGAACCTAACCCGAACCTAACCCGAACCTAACCCGAACCTAACCCGAACCTAACCCGAACCTAACCTAACCCGAACCTAACCCGAACCTAACCCGAACCTAACCCGAACCTAACCCGAACCTAACCCGAACCTAACCCGAACCTAACCCGAACCTAACCCGAACCTAACCCGAACCTAACCCGAACCTAACCCGAACCTAACCCGAACCTAACCCGAACCTAACCCGAACCTAACCCGAACCTAACCCGAACCTAACCCGAACCTAACCCGAACCTAACCCGAACCTAACCCGAACCTAACCCGAACCTAACCCGAACCTAACCCGAACCTAACCCGAACCTAACCCGAACCTAACCCGAACCTAACCCGAACCTAACCCGAACCTAACCCGAACCTAACCCGAACCTAACCCGAACCTAACCCGAACCTAACCCGAACCTAACCCGAACCTAACCCGAACCTAACCCGAACCTAACCCGAACCTAACCCGAACCTAACCCGAACCTAACCCGAACCTAACCCGAACCTAACCCGAACCTAACCCGAACCTAACCCGAACCTAACCCGAACCTAACCCGAACCCGAACCTAACCCGAACCTAACCCGAACCTAACCTAACCCGAACCTAACCCGAACCTAACCCGAACCTAACCCGAACCTAACCCGAACCTAACCCGAACCTAACCCGAACCTAACCCGAACCTAACCCGAACCTAACCCGAACCTAACCCGAACCTAACCCGAACCTAACCCGAACCTAACCCGAACCTAACCCGAACCTAACCCGAACCTAACCCGAACCTAACCCGAACCTAACCCGAACCTAACCCGAACCTAACCCGAACCTAACCCGAACCTAACCCGAACCTAACCCGAACCTAACCCGAACCTAACCCGAACCTAACCCGAACCTAACCCGAACCTAACCCGAACCTAACCCGAACCTAACCCGAACCTAACCCGAACCTAACCCGAACCTAACCCGAACCTAACCCGAACCTAACCCGAACCTAACCCGAACCTAACCCGAACCTAACCCGAACCTAACCCGAACCTAACCCGAACCTAACCCGAACCTAACCCGAACCTAACCCGAACCTAACCCGAACCTAACCCGAACCTAACCCGAACCTAACCCGAACCTAACCCGAACCTAACCCGAACCTAACCCGAACCTAACCCGAACCTAACCCGAACCTAACCCGAACCTAACCCGAACCTAACCCGAACCTAACCCGAACCTAACCCGAACCTAACCCGAACCTAACCCGAACCTAACCCGAACCTAACCCGAACCTAACCCGAACCTAACCCGAACCTAACCCGAACCTAACCCGAACCTAACCCGAACCTAACCCGAACCTAACCTAACCTAACCGAACCTAACCCGAACCTAACCCGAACCTAACCCGAACCTAACCCGAACCTAACCCGAACCTAACCCGAACCTAACCCGAACCTAACCCGAACCTAACCCGAACCTAACCCGAACCTAACCCGAACCTAACCCGAACCTAACCCGAACCTAACCCGAACCTAACCCGAACCTAACCCGAACCTAACCCGAAC
>CAJVRE020000105.1:0-22920 GCA_911622165.2 Bombus sylvestris | reverse complement strand
CGATTACGTTCTCTCGATCCCGTGGCGTTTGACTATCGCGAAGTAAATATCTTCCGAAGTGAAGTGTTCGGCTTGAGAACTGTTTCTCGTTGGCTACGCCCCTTTGCTTCTTGAGGTGGTTGTTATCCACAGCTTATCTCGTGAAATTATACATAGGATGTATGGTTTTGTTTGTATACTAAGATCTTTTGGGGAAAGCTGTGAGAGATTTTTTAATCTGCGTTTTTATCAATTTTTAGGGTATTTTTCCGTTTCATTTGTACTGTGCAGCATTTCAATTATTCCCATGTATATATGGTTCTCAACTTTTGAAGTAATCGAGTTTCACATTTAAAGTATTCTATGTGTTATTTATTTGTATTGAAGTAATCGCAGGTATTAGATAATCTGATTTCTCGATTCGCAATGTGACAGAGGATTTCAATTTTAAAAGATCGTCGCGGTGATATAATTTCGCGGAAAGATAGAGTTCAAGTGAACCGGTAGTACGTTGTCGTTTTTAACACGATTAGATTCGAAATAAAAACACATAAATCTATCAGTGGCGCCAAACGAGAAAAATGTTCGTCTGCATCTAGATCAAACATAAATACTTGTATAACTTATTAAATAAATCGACAGTTACCGAAAGATACGAATGATCGATTCCCAGTTAAGATATACGCCCAACAGTTCTTACTTGATTTTAAAGTTTAAATAGAAGACGTTAGCGTTGTTATCGTGCTAACCATTAAAGTCCGATACTAATACTCTCCTATCGAGATTAACGCATGACCGTTACTTTATCACTCGAGTCCCTTTTCCGATACTGCTTGCAGCGATTCGCGTAAACAGTTTCTACAAATACTATTCCACACTAAGTAAACGTTATATCTTGGGTAAGGTAAGGTACGGTAAGGTACGGTAAGCTAAGGTAAGGTAAGATAAAGTGAAGTAAGGTAAAGTAACCTACCTCCAATCCAAATTCAGCTTAACGTTAGATTAAAATATCTTTCTCATACTTGTGACGTACAACATTATGGTACAAAAGAAGTTTGCTTAACGAAATTAAATGAAAATTACCTTGAAACTTTGTTTTTGGATAAGGAGTTGTCGTATCGCGAAGATAAGCGTCATGATCGACAGTGATTTCTTTCTTTCGAGAAATTCCACGACACGTGAATTTTTTAAACTGCCATGGGCGTGTCTACGAGAACAAACAAACAGTGCACAAAAAGTTTGTTTGAATTCTTACATTCTTGAGCATCTTTTCTGCGAATATTCCTGAAAGTAAATGAAAATGTTAACATATGTTTGTTCGGCAAACTTTTTTCTGCCAGCAAGCAACAGAAATTCAAAGGAAAATAAGTAACGTATTTAAAAATACTTTATACAATTTATATTTAAAAATGAGAATTTAAAAATATAAGCTCCTTTTTTCCCTTCATTAGTAGGTCGATTTAGGGTACTTATTCACATAGGAAAACAATTTTTGTATTGTTATACAATGCAGTCGAAATACAATGCACTGAATACAAAATATTTCATAGACAGAAAGAAGTGAAAGTATGAAACTTCCAAGAATCGTACGGATATAATGAAAAGTGTGGAACAACTACTATATATTAAACAAAAAATGGCTGTACATTGTATCCATATATGTACATATATAACACGTGTTAATACGTAGTTCGAAAATCAGGTTATTGTAACATCAATCACCTGTTGAGGAAAAAATTATTCCCCATGACACGGCTTTATTCTTTTCATAAAGGATTTCATACTGAACGTGTCGATCCTTTTCCTTCGTTACGCCCCGCCTTTAACTGTTTTTCTTTTTGATGCTCTTAATGGCAAAATACTTTGTTGCTGATACCCATCTCGATCCCTCGCAATATTGCAAATCACCAAGATCAATCATCCGCATTATATTCGACATCTGAGGACGAGCAAAAAATTCGATTTCGTAAAAAAAAGATTTTAGTGTCTTGTAGCCCGCCTTGATTTCGTGTTTACCATTTCTGCCAATTTCGTATTATCCATGCAAGAAGGCTATTGGTTTGTTACTCAATTATGCAAAAAGTGTCATCAGTTACCTTAATCTCATTAACTTTTGCTAATTCGTTCATTTCGAATTGCTTATTTTAATAAACTTTAATAGACTTCGATATTTCTTCGTATATATTTTAGAAAATATCAATTTTCAACTGATATTGCTTTTACATATTTTTTTCATAACATCTTGTATATCTATGATCCTTCAAAAAAACTTTGTAATTTTTTCGTCCTTTTTAACTTTAACTTCACCTTAATTAAAAAACAAGTAAATTATAAAACATTACGATATATCTTCCAGAAAACAGATATATAAGATTATTCCTTTTTATTTTTTTTATTTTTTTTCAAATATATAAGATAAAGACGTTTCTTACAAAATTTCTCGTTTACGAAACATAAATAAATTGCCTATAACATTCAAGAAATAAAACGTGTGTTCGTCAGATAATCCAATAATACAGAAGTATAACGTTTAAAATGATTTATTGCTTACTTATCCCATAAAATTCAAAATATGAAAATTGAAGGACAAGCCTCGACTTGAAACACAAATATCCTAATCCCCCATTTTCAATAGATTATTTCTATGAGCAAGGAAGGTGTTATAACTCGGTATTATTCTACAATGATTTAATCAAAAATTGCATATTAGACGTTGTGTTAGACACGTATTAACAGGGTATAAACTCGAATGCAGCGGCTACCTCTCTGCCAGCAATACCAATGCCTACCACCACTTAATCCCCAAGCAGTAAAAGGATTTATTGCGGATACTTCTTAGTACCTAGTACCGTTAGGTCGAAGAAAAATATCTTCAACGACCATTAAGTTACCGAAAAATATTCTCGATCCCTTGGGTAAGGATCTTCGTATTTCGTTTGACGTGACTAAAACGTTCCGCTGACAAAACCGTAACAATGTCACAATTTAGTTAAATATTTTCAAAGCTGTTATTAACGTTCGGGGTAGACTATTACGTTGTATACTTTTATAGGGTGAAACGCATAAAATTCATAGTCGTAATTAGCTTAGGATGGCGTTCTTCGACTTATTTTGTACGATGTAGGTATGTAATTGCTTTTTATTGACGGTTAGTTGACCCAATCTTTATTTTATCCTGTGATAGTAAAATGAAAAAACAAAGTTTTCAAAAGAATGTATCGACACATGTAGTACAAAGAATATTCAAGAAATATTGATACTACATGAATTTTTGACCGATTATTTTGCAGAAACAGATCGAAACTTACTGTTAACAAAAATAATTAATAATCGAACAAGATTAAGTTCCATTTTCGTATTGGCCTTCTCTTTGCAGATACTCTACATTTATGTTTAAATAAACCACACGAATCCTCCGTACAAGTTAATCGTACTATCAATTTATTCTTCAAAATGTTCTATCATTCAAAGCCAAGAATTCATGGAAATTCCGGAATTAAATACTTAATTAAATAGATGTACGATATAATTTTACGATATTATTCACGGGATGAAATTAAATTCGGGTATAATTTTCACAGTAAGTAAAGAAGCATCTATAGAAAAGATTAGTTAAAAGCTTCGTCAAGAGACGTGGAATTCATTCCTCACAGGCAGAGCATTTACACGAGTTAAGGGTGGCCCCGACGTATTTTGGCTGCTCGTTAGCGGAACAATTGAAAAGCCACTTGAACGGGAAGGAAGCGTATTCCTCCTCCTGCCTCGGCGCTAACAATTAACATGCAACCCAAGGAAAGTATATATGTATATACTATAGATATACCAACGGAGTTTCGTCGTGACCAAATGGTACGGCGTTAATTTTCGCGTAGAACCTGCCTTGAAATTTCAATCACCTCTTGAAGTTAAACTTTCTTTCACTTAACATTTTCATCGTGAATTCGTAATCGTGATAGCACTTATATAACATTACAGGATATCCCTGATAAATATAAAACGCTTTTCTTCGATATACGAATCTTAAACCATGCAAAATAGTAAAAAGACTACTACCATCTAAAAGAAATAAAATAAATCTCTACGATACATCATGTAGGTTCAAGAAAAATTCAAATACGCGTAGACATCTTTTATAAATATATTATATGCAAAAATGTAGAAAATTTGCACAGTAAATCGCTAATTACGACACTTGGCGTGTTCTCTATTTATGTTCCATTTCTTTACTTGCATCGACAACGATCGAAAATTGCATAACCTTCCGTGGTCTATTGACCAGAAAAACTTCAAAATACAGAACGTTACACGATCGAACCAAAAATAAAAGAAATCTCAGGACGATCGCCTACGCGCGTTGCAAGTCAGCCGGAACGAAGGGTAAGCGTTAGTTCGCATGCATTCCGCGGCTACGGCGGCTTCCGTCGATCGTGGAGGGGCCAGACGTTGAATCAAAGGTTACGCGATTGCACAAATTCGCATAAGATCCACGCTCGAAGGATCGACGTATCCGATGACGTCACCACTGGCAAATCTCACCTTCTGGGTGGAGGCAGACGCCGGTTGACCTTGCTTGCGCGCGGTCATCTGCCAGTCGGTTATTCACACGAGATGGCGGAAAGGAGAAGAGGTGCGAAGGAAGGAGAGGAGAAAGAGGCCGCCAGTGGAAAAAGCGAAGAGAGAAGGTGGTATCGGCGAAGAAACACCGAGATAGGTATAGTGAAAAAGAGAGACAGAGAAGAGTGTGGAGACGCGCATGCGGTCAACCAGCTCAGCCTCCCACTATACTCACGATACCTCCTTCTCATCCACCTCAACCTTTCACTATCTTCCGTCCGCCGTGGCCGAGGATACTACGATACTACTTATTGCTGTCAGTCAGTGCACTCGTAGCGTGGTTTAATGAATGAAAGGAATGGGAAACGTTCCCTACACGGATGGTACTTCGATTTCGAGCTCGTGGAATTGATACTATTGATCGACGAGCAGACGAGTTAACAACGATACGAATAGACAGACAAGAAACGGTTCTGGATAGGGCTGACTGAGTTCCGGTAATGAACGTCATTCGATTGACCATGGAGCATTTTAATTTTGAATCCCACGATTTGTTTTCTCGATGTGACTGTATCTACAGATATGCAAATGTTTTCCGCAAAGTTTCTCGAAGAATGAATATACCAAATTCACAGTAAAAGATGAAATGTGGATGTTAAGAAGACAGCATTCTTTGTACGATGATGCAATCAGTATGAGACTATACCAGTTTCATAATTGATGGATCATCACACAGCTGCGAATTGATTATAGAATCGTACAAGATAGTATGCAAAAAACCTATCAACGCGTATAACGATTTAACGAGACATAAGACAATTTTTCCTTCAGCGTTTCACTCCTACTATCGCTCGACATTTATTAATCAATAAGTTCTCTTTGGCATCATAGCGCCTAACAATTCGTTCCAATATCGTAGTGAGAAGTATTTTAACACCTACACACATTTTCACGCAAAACTGCATTCAACCATCAGATCTCTCCTCGACCCACGCCCTTCTCAAACAACGTCACAGATACAAGTGAAATCGCGCAAATCCGTTCATCACGATCGACCGTGCAAAAGAAAATCAGATTCTACGATACTTTCAGAAGCTAAACGCTTATAATCTTGGAAAAAGCGGAGATTCGTCGTATCTGCGAAATATCACCTAGCGCGAGATGTATCTGTCGATTAACCCCAATTAACCCAGTTAAAACGATTCATCTCGTAAATTGGAATCGGGAGACATCGAACTTTTCTGCTGGTGTATACTCCGCATAGGGCAAAAGGAAGGAAAAACTTGTGGAATGTCGTTACGGTACTGTCAAACACGCGTTCCGAATAATCCATCAGTTTGCCCTCTGGAAGCCTCTCTCTTTGCTTACGCCATTGCGAGATTCATAGTTAGATAGTTACCTGGAAAGAGGGAGTCGACCCCAAGAGATTTTTCGGCGCGGTAAGGCTCTTTCAATATACCTTCCAACGGTCAAATGGTCGATCCTCTATTGACCGTTCACGGTTATCAGTGGAGTGGCAGAATCATTGATCGATCAGCGACACCGTCATACCGGAGCTGGAGATCTCTGATTGTGTTTTCAGGTCGCTCTCCGACGCGAAATCGTACCAATGGAACAGCCAAAAGCGGTAGGACGAATTTGTTTTTTGAGAGTAATTGAAAAGTTGAAAGGATGCCTGATATAAAGGGAATCTTTTTTTCCTTTTTCGTTTTTGCTGCTAGGTTAAACGAGAGTAGTGTTTGTACAGATTTTTTTATCCTTTTTACTTATCGTATCGTGATACCTTTATGGTAGCGGAAAAAAATTTGAACATATTGTTGACAAAGTTGACCAGATTCCTAGAAATGTTATTATTAAACATCTATATGGAAACAAGGATTTACGAAGATGAAGAAAGTAAGTATGTACGTTTTGTGTATACTTCTCGGCAAGAAATGGAAAAAACTTTTGCGGCTGTTTACACTGGAGATGAATGAAAAACATGGTCGAATGACAAATATCACGACGACAATTCCTGTTGTCTATGGTTTTTCTTGAAATATTTGAAGCTGTTGTGGAGGGCATTCACTATAAACTGCCGTGCGAAATTCCACATTGATGCCCTGATGGTTTTCAAAACCCGAGGACAATTGGGAAGCGAGCTAACGGTTTATGTCATTCTTTCGTGTTAATCAGAGACTATCTTTTTTTGTCATTACCTAGCAATTTGCTAGGTAGAAAGCATTCTATTCAGTTTACCGTTAGAAAAATATTAATTATTCAATACACAATTTTTGTTGTTTAGATCAACATTTTCTTGAAATGCGAATAACTCTTTTCAATTTCTCCAGGGTATTTCACTTTGTAAATATTTGAGCACTATATATGAATCATCAGACGTACTAAAGATTTGAAAAGGTTATTAGAGGTAGTAAATTATTGTAGACAAAAATCTATTCAGAAAATAGATAATCTATCGAGCAATAAATCCTAAACAAATTTCTGTCATCACACTGTATTGACAAAGAAATAAAATCGAACCAACGAGTGTTCTCGACACGAATTTGTTCGCGCAAACGAATTCGTAAGTCGATTTTTTTATTTTTTTATTTTTTTTTTTTTTATTTAATATTTTACATTCACTATTTGTCCAATTTGGACATTTGGTATAATATTTTAGCTGTATAATTATCATGTGGGTGGCTACCCCCAGCGGGGTACTACCTTCGTGTTTGCTAGGTTATTTCCTTTATGAGATCTGTTGGGTGTTTCCTTTTTACGCAAAAGTCAGATTTCTGCGAGATTAGCTGTTCATTGGTTCTGCAGGGCGGATGATTTCGCAACCTCTGAAACTAGATCGATTTTCAAAGTTATCAAGTTTCACAGCGACTTTAGAGACCGAATACTACGTTGCTTCCGTACGAACCAGTCGAGTGTGAACTGTCAAGGATGATCTGACTCTCTGCCGCGTCCTTATTGACGTTTCCAGTCTAAACAAAGTGCTGCTTTAAGAACTACGTCTCGACCACGGAATTCGAAATACGAACCAACGTTTGACCACTTCGGCTACGCGTCAATATTTACAAATTTTCATCATCGCTATCGCGACATCATATTTCGAACCGCTTCCTTTGTTTTTTCAAAACATCATCCGAACAAAAGTGAGCTTTTACGGTGTTATATGATGAGAAAAAAGACTGGAGAATGCGATCTGGCGAACGAATCGAGATAGAAATCTCTAAATTTGTTATCTAACTCCCAACTGCTTATCGGTCTTTGCTTTGCTTCCCTTTTTTTATTACCCAAGATCTCGTAACGAAACACAGATAGTATACTTTTTTGCCCGGTAATAACTATATGCATAAATAACTCGAGTGAAATACGAATGAGTTCAGCATCAGTCAACAAAAAAAATTTTTTTCGACGTACTGAGTTCCCTTCGATGTCTATAAAATTTAGTAGCAGAATCCGAGATATGCAGTTGCTTTTTTTTACCTCGTTATTTTGGTATTCTTGTTTTTGATAAAAAATATTAATCAGTTTAGCCGTTGAAAATTACAATATCTAAGTAAACCTAACCCAGCGACGCTTCAATAGAAAGAAAGTTGATCAATTATAAGACTGAAAAAGAACTTAAAAAAATTATTGAATTCTACACAGAACAGTAAGGTGATACTTAACGACACAATGCTTAGGTAAAGTTTGTTAAAAGCACATATAATATATAGCTAGCTATATATATATAATAACTATATATATATAGATAGTTAGTGAAATTCTAAATAGAACATAACATAGAATAAAATAGAATGGAATCAAAATGGTGTTACTAGAACGTTATTATTAAAATAAATAGAAAAAATTTTCACAACCTACCGCAACTTACTCGAATAGAAGTTAGTACGTATTTGATAATGTTTACTCGCGAGCTGCTCGAATCTGTTACTAAGGCGTCTATGCCGCAGCGCTCAATATTACGCGACGAGAAGTAGTCCGCAAAGCCGCTATTCCACGCCAAAAATCTCTCGAAGTACATCACGACAGACACTCAAATTTGTTAAGTAGCTTCGATCAACGTCGTGGACAACTACGATCAAGCTTTCTGCAAACAAAACGACGTAATTTCTGTAATATATGCAACATTATGGCAACGAGAATCGGGCGGGTGCGGCCCCCTATACGGACTCGTTCAGTAGCGTCGCGCGCGATTCTAGCACCCAATCCATAGATTTGAATAGTGACTCGAATTTGAAAATTTTCAACCAAAATTTGTCAAAATAGTATAAAAATGAATAATGTAGTCTATGCAATAGTATAAATATCGTAACATGTATGGATATAGTATTTGTTCATTTTCGTAATAAATAATTTCATGTATCAGATGTCACAGTATACGTAATACATATGTATTTAATTGCTACTTTAAATGTATAAAAATCGACATGAATTTTATTACTGTACGACCAGATGTTTATCAAACTCGTATAACGTATATTTTGAGCCCAACTCTCAAGAGATTAGATAGAATTGGAAGCCGCGAGTTGAGAAAAATGTTTACAGTATATTACTCCCGTATAAAGTCTTTTAGTAAATCGTTTTCAAAGAATACACAGAGTTTACCTATATTGATAGTCGAGTTCAGGGTTAAATAAGGTTCAACAAGTTGTTTTCATGAACTCTATGAATAATTACGATAAAGGTTGCGCGGACGCGATCAAATTAAAGTTTTAACACGTTTACGAATGGAAATTGTTATCCTTCTGTTATCCTTTGCTCGAATCACTTGCAGACGATAATGAAAACTTTGATAGAAAGGGAGATCCATAATCAATAATCTCGGTTCGTCGAAACCTGTCATAAAGTTAACCCTTTACTGCTGAAGGTGATGTAACGTCAAGACACTATCAGCCGCTGGTTTCCGTGCAGCTTCGAATTGCACAACATTGTGTGTCAAGGGCCACAAACGTTAGAAGCAGCCTTCTCGGGCATGGCCAACGTGAAACTTCTCTTAAGTCTTAAGTTAATAAGTACCTCGAGTAGAAGACACGTTGCCACATGCTTGCTAATTACATTGTTCCTTAAGACAGAACTGAAAGAGAAAGCGGATTCCGTGAAATCAATAATAAATGCAAAAGAATTGAATTCTTTGAGACGAAAGATGTTCGAATTTATTCTCAAGTTTTTGTACTGAAATAACTTTATACATATCCCCTCAAGTTTCAAGTAAAATTGCGACTCTTTCAATTATGCATACTCTTACTGATATTGGTTCCATAAACGAATCTATTCTAGGTATACTTTATTTTAGACATTCTTTCAACTAATCGTTGAGTTGAAAGGAACAACAATTGCTAGATAACATAACATTATTTATAGTTTAACGTTTGCGAATATCGCATACATCGATTTCAGGCATTCGCCATTTTAGCCATTCTAGTTGCTTGATTAGAAGTAACTTGACTAACACGAACGAATCTATAAGCGACAATGTTGACTTGAAACATTATCGAGTCAGTTTTTCCCCGTTATTTTTTCTATCAGTTCCTCGCTATTATGTAAGCCTGATTTAAAAACGAAGCAATCACATCGTAACGCGTAATAACAGGAATATGATTGTTTCAGTTGCCTTGGAAACGAACGTGCCGAAAGGAAGTTGTTACGGGATTACGTATAAAAACCAGGAAGCGTGAATCTCTCAGATTTATTTACGAATTTGCCGATTGATGTTTGGCGATAAGGAGAAACCGATTAAATTCCAGAAACGATAAGCAAGAAAAAGAGAAAGATCGTTTCTTGAACGAAAGGAGCGTTTGACGTTGGATTCGCCTAGTGCAGAGCGGTGGTTACGAAGAATAATAACTGTGGGAGCGTCGCCAATATAATATCTTTTATACTACACGACTGGTTGTAGTATTAAATCCGCACAGGTTCCGACAGGTTGCCAACCACAAGCTTACTCCACATATGGCCTCCACATTTCTCCCATGACAAATTCATGCGAGACGGTGTACATCAAACCATAACATATTCTCTCAACTACACAGGTCGAGCAGCTGCGACGTGATACAAAAGAACGCTATACTACCTGTCTAACGTGAGCGTGGGGTAAACGGTGATCGGTATTCGAGTCGTCAGAAACAATGATCGCTCTATCTTGAAATCGACTGCAGATGACTTCGTTTGTACAATGTGTCAATGAACTTGCGTGTATACGGGCTATAAATTTTAGTTAGCAAGTTACGAAGATATTGTTGATTATGCATATGCAAGTTAGTTAGCGCTGAAAAGATTGTAAATGCTTTGTATTCAATAAGTCAAAACTAGATGATATATCGCGATTGTAAGTCATGACGAACAATACCAATTAATAGATATATCTCTCGGTTGTATATTTTTATAGAACAAAATTATACGGTAAAGTTATGTCTGATCTTATAGATATTATGTACAATACATCTTATTTATAAAAAATGGGGTATTCCGTTGCAATTTTGTATTCCTTCTTATAATAATTTTTATTCGAAGCTCGTTAAACATCTTCCAAATAATAAATCACGTATTTCTGTAAGATCTAATCTTCAGTTCTAATCATTAATCCATGATTAGAAACAATGATTAGAGCTAAAAAGAAAACGTTGCAAAAACAAGCAAAAGCGGAAAATTCTTTGAGTCATAAACGCATAAACAATTTATCGCTAATTGCTGGTTCGATACTGGAAAACCGGTAAAAAAAAAAAAAAAAAAAAAAAAAAATTTTTTTTTTTTTTTTTTTTTCTTTTTTTTTTTTTTTTTTTTTTTTGTTTTTCAACTTCATCACTCATCGTACCATGAAACATCAATTATAGCCGTACTTATTCGATGATAAGGTAATTATTTACGAATAGCAGTTAGTAGTATATAAACAGATACTTGTATACGATTGGTCGTATAGGATAGAATGGGAGAGCTTTGACTAGACTGTGTCCTTAAGTAGCAACGCGATTATCGAGCGATACGACACTAGGGGCCGAAATACTCGACCAGAAACATAGTATGCGTACGGTGGTGGTAGAATGGGGCGCGCCGATTGGTGGCACAGCCCTGACGCCGGGTCCCGTAGCGGTGGGCATGCCTGCGGAAGATGGAAGGCGCCCGAGTCGACTAGTTTAGTTGCCTTTAACCGGCCTTAAAGTGAAGATCGGATCGCTGCCGATTACCGTGCGCGTGCACAAGAAAGAGAGAGTTAGAGCCACCGGCTTATCGTACGGACCGCGCCGAGAATGAAATTCTTTCTTTGCTTGGTAAAATACAGTAGCAGCAGTAGTAGCAGCAGCAGTCCTTCGTTGTACGACAGTCTCGATAATACAAGAAAACGAGTGGAACGTTTGTGGCCAAACGACAGTAGTACCGGCGGCTGCATCGCCTGAACGAATTTTTCTCGTCGATAAACACAACACGACCATTTTCCACGCGTTCCGTCTGCTACGGGCTTAACGAAGAAAATCGACGCCGTGTTTTTTTTCATTATTTTTCGTCCTTTTTGTTTATATATAGTTTTTCGGTCAGTGCCGCGTAATAGTTTGGTTTCGCGAGGCTCATCCATCATTCGAGACCGGGCCAAACAGAATCTATAGACAACGCCATATAGAAGAAGAAGAGGCGGGACGCTCCTAAGTTTGTTTTATTGGTTTAGTTTCTAGCGCGAGACTCGAACTCGCGCCAAAGTGTGTTCCACAGTGGAGGATACTATCTTTCTTTTGGGTTACAACGATAGGTGGCCGACAGGTTAGTACAGTGCAATTTATACATTTTTTTCCATTTTCGTCTATCTTTTTCTTTTTTCATTCACTTGATTTTAGTGTCGAATTCGAAATGAATGACGTTCGTAACCGCGGTTAAAGCATGTATCGACAGTAGACCTCGCGCTCGTGTGGGTTTCTTTCCCCATTTTGACAGTTCCACGCGAACGCCGCCACTCGCGACCGGTTCGAGCTGGAATTTCAATGAGAAACGGGATCGTTCGCGTCTCAATCGTTCGCGAGACATACTAACGTTAATACACTAGTAAATTATATAGACAGATCTATCTCGTCGAGTGATACATAGAACGCATTAAAATTCTGCCAAATAATCCGGCGTGCTTTTGAAGATTCATCTATAGCCTTTTGACTCGAATCCATGGTTTCGCGTATAAATATCGATGAGAGAGCTTATTTCGCGAAAAGTGAAATTCTTCGAACACTTTGTAGTAAGTTAGGAGTTTCTTCTTTGGCAGCTAGCCGGTCTATTCGAATTTATACTGTCTCCTATAAATAGAATTAAATATATTCGATTCGCCACGTCTATCGGGTACGATTTTTGGTTATTAGTAAGTTTGCCGCCAAAATTTGTGGTGTTCGATTTTTCGCGCGTAATTTCCAATTTCGGTAATTAATTTTAAATAACTGACGAATTCTGATCTATAAATACAAGAATAATCTTAAAATTTGGTATTTTCGATTTTTTTTTTTTTTTTTTTTTTTTGTATATGTCTGATCTATTGAAATTCGGTATTGGAATGTATATTTTAACATATCATGTCTTCATTATACGGAATTACTATTTTTATTGTTCGATAATTTTCTTAAATCTTTGTCGATATTTTATTTTTCATTCTTTGATACGTTTCTTAATCGATCGACGAATTGATTTTTGATGTCTGATATTTCGATGACTGTTTTTTACTTCCAAATTCAAGTTCCTTGCGTTATTGAAAATAATTTCAAAATTTAACTATTACTTTCTTTGCATGTATATTATTCTTGTTGGACTTCGTTATATGTTTTACATTTCGGAAATCGTTTTACCATCGGCAAGAGCCATACACGGGTTGTCGTTCATGTGACCAAATAATACGCGTCGCGTCCCATCGGGATCGATATACGTGAAAATATGTCAAGTGGAGATAGGCACGCTAACCGATATATTGCACTTTCTGTTGCACTTTCTGTTGCAACATTATGCAGTACGTCGATCGAGCCCGCGCTTTCGCGCGTCTCCTACGGTTTCACAAATTGGTGTAACTACGCTTCTGTATAGGAACTTTAGTAAGACAACGAATGGGAGGAGGGCGTCGTTTTTCATTTCGCTTTTGCCGGTGTGTCCTGCGTCCTTACGTCTCACGATGAAAGCCACCGTTAATTAGAGTGCGGTAGGAAAGCTGTCAGCTCGTTACACGCTCGAACGATAATGTTCGACGGAAGTTAGCGAGACACGCAACACATGCACACGGCGCTACCTATATCTAAAGCTGTTGCCCGTGGACCGGTTTGTCTGTTTCTCTCAGCGCGTGTAGGCAGAAAAGTTCGATCCATCGATCGACGCTCTCGTGGTCATGGAATGTGCTTTAATACACTTGCATGTATGATCTTACGTGTGGTACATGTATATATAGATTTTCGAAAGTCCTGTCTAAACGAAAGCGGTCAGCCGGTGTCTTTATCGGGTCGGTAAATAATTTCTTTCTCTTTTTTCCTCTGTCCCTCGCTCCCGCCTTTGTCGATATTCAATTTAACATCACGCACACGAATGTAGTAAACTTCGAAATCGCGTCTCTCTTTTACGATCATATGCATATAGTGCGATATTACCCTGTCGTGTATCGTGAAATTGAGTTTTTAAAGCTGGTGAAGTGTCGCCACGCAATTTTCGTGAAAGTGTGATTCATTACCAACGAGATCGTGATACACGTGATTGTGTTTGTTACGTAACCGGGGAGAAAGAAGACTTATCGATTGGTAACAAGGTTTGGTAGAAACACGACGAGCGTTCGGTGAAATTCGCACCAGATATTATTACCGACGTTTCTTCCCAAAACACTTAGCGCGAGCTCTGTTGCCCCTGTCTGTTTATTATTCGACGAGAAACACTTTTTTCCCGCGTGTTTGGTCGACGCTTCGAGAACAGTTTCACGAAAGTTTATCTCGTTTCTTTTCTACTCTCCTTTTTTCCCTCCGTTTTTCTCTCTCACGACGAGAGTATACGCCAGGTATACACTGATGCTTTCTTTCGCTTCCAAGGCCGTTCTAGGAAGGTGATTTCCCCTATCGACCGTCTTTTGTTCGATTCAGAGGTAAAGCAGGGGCAAGTAGGAACGGATAATGTGTCTTTGTTTTTCAACGGTGTGCGTTTTTCACGGGTGACCGAGTCATAAAGGCCATGGTTTTTCTTTCTGTCTCTCTCTTTCTTTCACCTCTGTCGCCTTTCTGTTCCTTTCACTTTTTTTCATTCTTGTTGCTTATTTTTCTAGCCCTCACGCCAGTTTTCGATAAGAATCTCACGTAAAACGTGAAACAGACTCATTTACCATCAAACGTCTTTGTCGGGGAACGCTTGTCAAAATATTAACACCGATATGTAGTTTAGTTTTTCGGCGAAATCGTTCTCCAAAATTGTTTGTTCTTCGCGTAAATACTGCGCGGGATTGTCTTTCTTGTCGATCGAAAAGAAACAGATGTGTATACCAGTTTTGGCGCGCGTATATTTTTTTGCGTTTTAATTCCACCGCTTTACTATCGTTACAATGTTTAGTCACATGGTACGAGATTGTAAGGAGATACGTAGCCGGGTTGTAAAATTTTGAATAAAGACAAAATTCAATTCCTTAAGTATATTCCCAATAATAAATAACTATGTGGTAATAAATAATTCTATCGTTTTACTCTTTAATTGCTTAATACTTTGACTACGAATGTATTCTGTAGGTCATGGTTTTTTTTTTTTTTTACAAAAAATGATGAACATCTGTCCATTTATATTTTTTTCATAATTTCAAAATTGTCTAAACGAATGCTAAATACTTGAAAACACCCACAGCGCTTGAAGATGTTAAATAGGATTTATATTTCCTAAAGTGCGAAATTTCTTATGACTTCTCATCGATATTTATTTATATTTTTCTCATTCATTGTTTCCTTCTTTAAGCGCACTTCGTCTCAATAATTTTGTTTTTTTTTTCATTGATACACGCAACGGCGTATGCGCATGTTTATCGCGAAAGTGACAGTTTCCGCAACAATCGGCGTTATGCAACGATTAATTGGCTCGCGGAGGGTGGTCGGCGCGGGAACGAAAAAGATAATCGGCGACCGCACGCGCGCTTTCGGTTGTCACCGTCGAGGTGGGCCTAATCGAGCGGATGTAATGTTTGAGTTAGGCCGCCGACAATAAAAAGCAGAGCTTCTCTTTTGGTGTTGTAGATCCACGAAACCGATACAGCCGACGAATTTCGTTGTAAGTCTCATGAGTCACTCGAGCCGCCCATATCGAGTCATCCATTTGACTTTTCGATGCATCTCCATCTGAGCTCCCTCCACCTCCATCTTGTGTGTTCTTCTTTCTCGACGAACGTTCCCAACGATCACATTGGCTACGAGTGATCGCCAAGATCGAATCTCGTTGCCAGTGTGTCAATGTGTAACGTGTTAGCGTATGCAAAGCGATGCGTCATCCCGTTAAAGAATTGGTTTTTCCTCGTCTCGTAGATGCGGCACGGTTATTCCTAAGTATATATCATTGATGTCGACTACTGTCCTCTTTGCATTCAGATGATTATTTTGGAATACATAGTTGAACCGTAGACATAGACAGTCTGTTCTTTGCTTATGCGAGATTACACGAGATTCTAAGGATTTCACTGCAACACCTGGTGGACAAAACGTTCCGTGAACGGTTGTCGGTTTGCCGTTCGGTGCAGAGAAAGATGCGTAACGGTTCTCTCGTGCAAGGAGGGAAAAAGTTGGGTTCTCTAGGGATGTTTGGTGAGGCGGGCCGTGATTTATTCGAAGACATCTTGTCCGAGCGAATTCGATTCGTACCGGTTCCTTTTTATTTTCTGTTCCCATGTGTAGAGGCTTATCGACCGCTGTAAGTGTTTTGCACCAAGAACCAAGTATCAGAAGTGTGAAGATATTTTACACAAATTTGATGGTTGAGTTCTTATCTATAATAATACGGCTATGTTTGTTCCCAGTCAATTTATCTAAGTTGATTTTATTGTTGTAACGAACAATTTATAAGTTACGAGTTACGATCATCACACCAACAGTATCGTTTATCGGAGGAAGCAGAATAGCATTTCTCATTTGGTATTATAATTTTCAATAGGTTCGCAAGCAGAAAATCGTAAGGAATGTGTCACGTGTCACTGATTTATGACCTTAGTTACTTATCGATAAATAGCGTAAATAACGTATCTGTGAATGTAAGAGACATAGATATATGTAAAATGCATGTATTTTTTCCCTAATATAGTCTTTTGTTGACTTGTAAAGGTTTATATAAGAATACATAGTATAGAAAATAACGAAGCGAACAATAGACCTGAATCAATGTAGAGACAGCAGTCTATGGTGATGGCAAAATTGCGGGAATTCTTAATTCCGTTAGAAATTTTTGTCGTTTTCAGCCTTTGATTACAAGAAATCTTTTCTTTCATAAACAAACAAAATTGTAGTTATAGACATTCTGCATTTTCTGTTTCGTTAATCGTCGATATTGATTTTATCCCATGTTTAACTGGCGCTTTTTATCAAGACGCAGCAAAAAAGCGTGCAAAGTGGATATGTCGGCAACGAAGGACGTCTATTTTTATTGCGTACACGCGAGCCAGTTCCGACCTCTGTTCGTATTTTCATAGCATTAACTGTACATATTCGTTTCGCTGATTTCTGTGATAATGCGTTGATGTTACGACACGCGGCGCAGTACCGAACAGTGCTCTACGGTGAAGCAACATGCTGTAACAGTAAAGGAACGGGGCTGCTTTCGATGGATGATCGATCAGATAATGGACAAGTTTCATTTCCAGTTTAAAGTTATTCAGATAGTGATAACACATAAAAGAACTTTCGATTTTCTTTCTTAGAATGTCTTCCTTATTTTCCCTTTTAAAATTAATAGTGATTGGGGTAGGTCTTCTTTTGTCGTATGTACTTTGTCATTGGCTATTACACCACTGTGTAAATAACACGCATAATGCGAAAAACGCTGAAAGTTAAAATTCGGAAGGAAAATATTTAAAGGCAAGAACTTTTTTTTTAACTTTTAGCGGTTTTCGCATTACGCATGTTATTCAGATAACGGTGTAATACCCAATGACAAAGTTTTTATCAATTTTATCAAAGGCTTGAACATAAAACGACTTAATTTCCTACGAGGATTTAACCGAAATGATTGTTTTGATGAATGGTATGGTTGATTCCTTTAGGCGAAATGCCGGTGCCGGTTTGGGACTGCTGTGACCTGGGCCTGTTAGGCGAGCCCCTGGACACTGCGACAGTGGTGTCCGACGACATATGGAAGAAGTTCGATCTTCCGGACTTCCTCTCTATGGATCACAGAGTGGACGCCTACTCGGAAATGTATTACGAGCGCACCTTCGACGATGGCATGTTGCCGGATCCGCAGTACGACAAGACGACCTGCCTGTCTCGAGAGATACGTCATCACGACTGCATGTGGGCAGGCCTATGCATCAGTAAAGAGCACAACAGAACGTTGCCTGCGAAGAAAGACTCACTGATACAGAAAAAGGTGCCGGCTGGTCGAAGCGTTTTGATATCACGAGCAAATACCGCTTATATAGGGAATTCATTGGCAGTCAATCAGCAACAGGCCCAGCAACTGTGCCGTGCAAGAAGTCTCTCCAGCGATGGCGAATCCACTAGGCCGGAAACACCACAAAGCTCCAGCTCCAGCTCCGATACAGAAACAGAGGACGAAGGTCCGTTCTTTAGACACGACCAGATCAACATACACGAGAAATTATCCGAGTGTATATCCGTACCAGCTACCAAGGGTGTACGAGTAAGCCAGAACAAGCGAAAGACCGTTCGACGTGGTAGAAGGAAAGAGCAGGATCAGTGTCAAGTGCATAGAGAGACGAATATCAGGAATACTCTCAGCGACCATTGCTATCACTTGAATCAATCGTTCAGCAAGAATTTGGAACACCTTGGAGTGCAGACACCTTCCGATTCCGGTGAGTCACGATTCTCTTTTCCTTCTTTACGTTGTTCTTTAAGATGTTGTTTTGTATTTCCGTTGTCCGTCGCATCGTCATACTCATATCTCTGACTATAAATATTAATAATATAATATATTATTGTATATAATATATTATATATATAAGTATATAGATACTATACATATAATAAAAGAAATACGTAAAATATTGTATATATGTACGTTTTCATAATTATAGGAAACGAGTAAGGAAGAAGTTGACCAATTTTCATTTCATTTTTTGCTTGTTAAATAGTTTAACCTATTGCGTTGCGACATTGACTTTACTCCACGTGTCGTTTATATTTCCTCGTTTCTTTTTAATCTCTATTTTTCCAAGACTAGTTGAAATGAAATAATTACACTTGAAAAGAATACGTTCATTAAATTTTTATATTCCTTTAATATAAATATTACAGATTTTTCATTTTCATTTTTCGCATAGAATATTGTATATTTTATCTTTGGTCAATAACTGAACATGTTATCTAGTTTCGTAATTGCTAACAAAATAGCATGGTTAATTAGCGTGAAGGTTAACCAGACTATAATTCATAGGAAATATTAACATCCTTTCATTTTCATATGACAATATGTATGCGGTTTGCCGTGAAATTTAAGTAGCAGAAATATACCTCTTGTTCTGGGTCGGGATACGTTTTATCTGATGCATCCGCCAAAGGATCATCCAGTTTATTCATCTGCTTCTTTTGTGCCCTCCTAAACGGAGGCAGCAAGGTCGGACTAAGGATCCTCTTAATCGAGTGCAATTGAAGGCACGGCGCTTCGCACCCGGGAGAGAGTGCAGTTCGCCGAATTCGGGTACCCGCATGAGTATGCTAATCACGCGTTTGGTTATTCGTCATTCGTCGCGGCAGTACCGTGAATGCGACACAATCGAGAAAAGAAACTCGTTTCGGGCGAGTTCGGAGGTCGTTACGCTAACGTCCTCGGCTCGACAAAACGGCGTTCTTTCTTCGTGGCTCTATTCTTTGGTAGGGAACGGAAAAAGCGAAAAAAGGACGGAAAGAGATAGAGAAAGAAACCCGTGAGAATTTTGTGTTTGCTACACACGCTTGCCTTTCGAAAACCTGAACGCACGTGGGTCGCACGACGTCCTGTTTCGTGTTTGTGCAAACAATTTGATCCGCGTTAGTGTGCAGGATGGAAGACGAATTTTTCGCCATCTCTTGTTTTATTTCTCTTTTCATTTTCATCTACCGCGCAGGTTCCAAGGACACAGAGGAGGCGCGCGCCTTTTGTCGTTACCGCGGCGTGAACAATTTTCACATCTCGCAGGTAATCTTGCCGAACAGAGACGTTTTTGTTCGGTAAGGGTGTGATTTTTCAGTCATCCACGCGTGTCACCGTTTCATACAATGTATGAAGTGGTTCAGCAGTCGATAGAGATACAGTCGAGAAGGCCCTCCTTTCACGTGCCCGCGATCTCGTTGTCGGCATATACGTTCCTATGTACGTTACCGACCCTCTTGAATATTTTACAACGGTATCTTCTTAGATGCTAGCTAGTACTGTCTGCCTTCAGGATGAGATATTCCGCTCGTTTTAGTTTAATAGCGGCGAAGGTTATGCATCGGTATACACTCGCCACGGAACATAAGTATAATTTAATTGCTGTATACGCAACGTTCATTTGCTTTCAATGACGAGGATGATTGCTATCGGTGAAGAAGGGAGTCGATGTTTATCTCGTTGCGTCAGTATCATTGGAAAATCTTTTACAGTAAATGTATGATAAGAAGGATGATCTTTTCTTCTAAGTAGCAATAAATAGGTAGAGTAAGAAAAAGACGAAGAAAATTTTAATGTGTTCTATATTTGACAAATGAAATATTAACGAGGGGTCTGTCCATTATACCGTGTATTGAAGTAATCACATCAGCTGATAATAGTTCATTACATATATAATCTAAATAAAAAGATCGTATTCGGCCGTTGGTTAAATATGTACTTGGCTGAAATATTCACATATTAAATACATATATAGCTCATTTTTTGACATACATAATTTCACAAAGAAACGTCATTCTTTAGGTTTTCCAACATTAATTACTTTTGCGTATTTACCTGAACATATGCCAATTTCATGCATGTGATGTTTGATACGACATTCAATATTTGCATTAAAATACATGTGTACGTTTACAACATTCGTAGATACTAGTAGACATTTAGTACTCGTTCCGAACAGTGAACATTATTTCTATCTGTATCGGTAACTTCACGCATATTTAAGCGCACGAGCACACTTGCTTGTCTCGTGCCACATTTAACGTAGAAATTTAGAATATCGAAGTCAGGAATATCGGAGAAGCAGACGTGTGATTACGTACGATGAATCGTATAGTTTAAGCCAATATGTATTACATTTTACAGAAAAAGAGAGGCTTATTGAATTGCAAAAAACCGCTAAAAAAATGAAATTATGTTACAAGAGGACAAAGTTACTATGGAAACATTCAGGGTGAAGCTCCACTTTCTTAAAGTCGATACATTCAATATAGAACGATGTACATTAGGTTGTTATCTATTACGATTGCAAGTCTGACCCCCTATTTATATGTAAAATATACACAAGTATGTAAGTCATTTGAAAAGTTGTCGGAATGGAATGGTAAAACAGTATCATCTACAATCTATTTTTAGTTAATTATCGTCAATAGCTTTTTTAACTCTTTCTTCTAACAAACATTTCATACACGAGTTCGGTTCAGATTCCGTAACATGGAAATTCGTTTATATTTGCATCTCAAATTATGTCCACTTTATTTTTAAACCTCGAGATATTATAGGGAACATACTTTTCACGGCTTTTTTAAAATTCTACGACAATATAACTCTTTCAGTCTTAAGACGCGCTTGGAGTCAGCACTGCGCAGACGGGTCCGCAGTAACGATACTGTTGTGCGCGCGCAGAAATATGCAGGCGCGTCGCACGAATTTCTCCAGTGGTCATTTGGGTTGTTCGGTCTGGCAGCTCGCGATTAGGTTAACCAGCGGTCGGTTTTCAGGGCTCGTCACGTATAGTTAGCTTCCTCGTAGCCCAGTGGAGACGTCGTTCCATGTCTGCTTGATCTAACTATAGCCATAACGATTCCGGCAGAGAGTAAGAGAGACTGTCCTGGGAAGAGAAGCAGAGAGGGGAACTGTGCACAGTTTGGCGCGACTCGCATAATTCGCTCGGACTGTGCACAGTGCCGTCTCTTCGACCTAGGGGAATGGTGTTGTTTGCCACCTGAAAATATGTTGCACCACATGGTGACATCCTAACGTCGTTTTATAGATACCGAGAATGCACGCACACGAAGATAGCCGATGTTATTCGGACGCTGCAGTTGCGCGTGTGTGCAGGGTTCGTATGATAGGAGAACATGACGAGGAAAGAGTCGCGCAACGACCGCGTCGCTCTGCCCGCACACGCGTGTATACCGGTTGCAGTTGCGTGCACGTGTGCGGCGTCACTTAACGCGCGCGCACGTGACCCGACGCTTAGCCGGTGCGCACGGCCTTTCCTTCCGATTACTCGTCAAATCGAACCTCGGTGCACTGGGCCGTGTAGTTACGTCGTTGCCCTCTAATTCTTCTGCGTCATGCTTGCGACGCGTTCGGTACAATGTGACATTTCGAGCACGCTCACGAATAGCTGTCTTAACCTTCGTGTTCCTGCCAGCATCTTGCGGTCTTCGTTTTGGCTGATTATTGAATGTTGTCGGATATGATCGAGCGACGAAACTTGTAACATCTCCTTTCGCATACTTCATATAGCAAAGTACTTATATTCTTGGTTTAAAATGTTTCTCATATACTTGCATAAAAACCTTCTTACAAAATACATACCTAATACAGGCAAAAAGCTCTGAAAGAAAGAAGGAAAACACGATTGAGATTAAAGCTCAAACGATCTATCTTATTCTTTTTAGACTTTTATTTAATATTTACGTTAAGCTATACACGTTGTTCTACTATTCAAAATACGCATTCAGTAAATATTTTTTACGCTTTATCGCAGAAAGTAGCAAGCTAATCGATTTGGTGCGACACGTGTTGCGTTTACTCGTGACACATTAACGATTGTATACATGATACGACGAAAAATCGATAAAACCCGGAGACCGAGTAATTGTCTGTAACGTTTGATCGACGTAGTTGAATTTTCTGAGTGGGTGAGGAATGGGAGAGCGCGTTGGCTGTAAAACGGTGAGAGAATTCTTGAGCGTAGTACGTCGACCGCGCAGCCGACCTCTTATAAAAGCTATCCGCCGTTTCCTGATCGGGCTCTTAATGGATCAAGAAGACGGCACCGTGCGACCGGACACCATCGCAGTTTCGGTCTTCGTGTTATCGTGTCACCGTTCGTAATTGGTA
>CAJVRE020000104.1:0-27154 GCA_911622165.2 Bombus sylvestris | reverse complement strand
AAAGACAGATTTTAGGAATAATGTTTTAAGAAATGAGATTACCTTTAATATTCCAAAATTACGAGCAAGCTGTTTAAATTGGCAGTTTAACCCCCATTTGTACGTTCGCAACAACATTATACTGACAGATACAAGAGACGTTTTCCAGTACTGTATTAGGTTAGATTCACGCGTTTCAACCACGTAATACCATATCTTTGTAAACGGAAATTTTAACAGAAAAAGAACGTTGAACAAACGTCCACTTGGATATTTCCATACAATACCTGAGTAATCGCAAAAAAGATGTTTTCAGTCATAAACCATGATATTTTATTCTTTGCATTCCCAAATTTGATAAAACGCCGAGATGTTTAATGCAGCTGAGCGGAGCTATACAAGATGTCCCAATAATCATGATACAATGGACAAGTCAAAAATATAGAGTAACGTGTTTTCATATGACATTCTTTCTTTTTTCTTCTTTCATTTAATCTTTCTTTTTCCAGAAAATTGAATTTGAAAATTAATCGAATACAATTAAACTTGGCTAAAGAATATATTTTTTCAACCTCTAAGCAATATTTCAATCTTAATTATTCCTTGAAAAGTATCGTACATGTAGCTTTACTCGCGCCATCAATAATTTAGAACTATTTTGATTTTTCAATTTTTTATTCTTGAATATTCAACAATTCATGAATTAATCGTGAATATACTTGACTCTTTAAAAAACCGCACAATCTAGTAAATATCTTTTAATCTATTGATTATATTAATTTATCGTAACAAAATATTTATTTAAAAATTCAAGTAGCGTTTAATAATGCTGTTTGAGTAATGCTACAATTATATATCACTGTGAAATTATAAACGAGGAAGTTCATCTTATTTTTTTGTGCAGTATAGTCATATACTCTATAATAAGAAGAATAAGAAGTAGAGAAAAGTCATATTCACAGACGAAAAGAGATTTAACTTACATGGTCCAGATGACCTCGATTTTTATTATCATATCAAAAGTATCTTTTTATCTAAATAGAACAAAAACTAGCTATTCTAGACTCTAAACAAAGGGGAAATGATTTTGATAATTTAGTTAGAAATTATATCAATGTTGAAAATTATTTTAAAAAATATCAGAAAAGGTGTATCTGGATTAATTTTTAGAACAAGTACTGGAAGCACTAGCAATAAACTGTAGGAGATGTATTGAGGTTCAGAAAAATCGCTTAAACATACTGGTGGACTGGTTTCACACGAATCAAGCAGAACAATGAGATGCTCTTGTGGAAGCATTGATGAAGAAAGCGCAAAACTAAGCAAACAGTCTAGAATAAACCTTTCTTCATTTCAATTTTTTTGTAGCAATTACTAGTATTACTGTGCTTCAATTATTGTACAGTTATTGTATTTCAGTCAGGCATAATAATAGAGTATTTTATCAAATATAATTTATAAGTAGCCGTAATACTTTTATATCCGACAACCTTAAAATAAATTATTTCCCTCCATTTAGTTAAATCGAATAGGAAAATTGAATCATCCTTCACAATACATTTATTATCGAATTACACACAACTTAAAACCTTGTAACGATAAAATATCGAGATTCACGCCATCTGGATCGATTCGATATATTTCAAATTACAAAAAGACTTTAATTTGATTATTCTTTAATTTCTATATATTTCATGTAATTTATTAAGAATCGCTTTAATTGGATTCAGAAGACGATACTTAGATATAAATAAATATATATTTATATGTAAATATCTTTCATGATACCAATTTTTGATAATACATATATTTATTATCAATCATGCAAGGTTGAAAGCTTTCAAACAGTGCAATCGAGAGTTACGTCATCTTGACTGAATCGATACATTTTAAATTACGAAAGAACCACGTTATTCGTTAGGTTTTAATATATACTAATTCATTTGATTTACTAAAATTCATTTTAATCTTCAAGTATTAACGTGCAAGATTTAGTAAAAGAGAAAACTGTGATTTATGAAAATTTGAACACTTGGTATGGAAAACTTTGAACACTTTAGTATATTTAGTAGGGTATGTATGAGATATCATACATATCTATATAATACATTTTGAAATTTTATTAGCACTATGATGAGACAATCTTCGGTGTTTTTTGTTATTCCTCTTTAATATGTAAATTAAAAATAGTATTTGAACAATACAAATGCCACATTGATCAATTCCATACATTGAATCATGTAGAAATTACTATAGTTAGATGTATGATGATCTAGAAAAATTACGACGTAAGGTTAAAATCTAACTCGAAAAAAGACATATCATATGAACTAACCTAGTATGTACATTGTTAAATTTGGTTCGAACTTTACCAATATAATCACGATAATGGTATTTCGTTATGGTAACGAAATTTCAAATTGTTTTGTATAATATACGCATAAAATGTCTTTAAAAGTGTTTGAGCACTTTCGTGAGCCACTGTACATTCAAGAAATATTTTCATGATTATATTCGCAAAAGATTTATATAAATGTTTATATACTTTACTGAGCCACTGCGAGATTACGAAAAAACTCCGTCTACTTGACGTATCTTCATATTGCCCGCGGCATGACAGTGTTAGAAACGTGTCTGTTCTAGGGTTAAAAGAAAAGGACCTAACCTCTATTGGTCACTGTAAGCTATTGTTACAAGATCAACCAATAGGAAACGATGTTGTTCACGCGGAGAGAAATAATGCAGCAGTTGGGGGAACAGTCTACTGTGGCAATTGTATGGTAACTGACAGTTCAGTGGAAAATATCGTGTATGTAGGTGCATGTCATTATTCAGATCGGAAAATTACGGTTTAATCGAAAATGTCATCTCCTGCACAAGTGGTAAGCAATATTTCTTCTTATTGATTTTTCAATTCCAAATAATCTTTTCTACAGTCTTTGTTGAATTTATACATTTTTCTTGTTATCCACATCTTGACAGTTCTCAGATACAGGTTCGTTATTTTCTCCTTTGTAGAACAAAGACTTCGAAAGATTCTCCTTCTTTTTTATTATAGTAAAATACAGAAACTTAAAAATTACAAAAGAACATTCCATTGAACAGCTGTTCTCTTTGTTTTGAACAAGCGCTACCTTTTTTGCGTCCAGCGCTGACTGACTTTCGTTTTTGTTTACGGGCTATTAATAACTAATGTTGGTAGTATTGCCTGAGTCAGTTTGTTTTTACGTTTATTTCCGCCAGCTGGCAATAGGAATATAAAGGATTCGATCGTTTTTCTTCGTTTCAAATCGATCTATTACTTTTCGTTGTCAGTTTCTTGTTATAGGAAATACGACGTTTTAAATATTTAGCCTTAACGCGATATACCGTATAATCTAATTAGTAAAGTATAAATTGTTGCAACTATACGAATTAAATTTGCTCTTATTGATATCAAAATTAAGTGCCACTGAATACTCTTTAACTATTCTGACTAAGTTACTCTACAATCTTCCACTGATTCTATAATTGATCAATTAACATTATAAAGTAACGTTATATAGTATATATAATGTTTTATTGAAATATATTTTTGTCCCAGACAAAGAATAAAATCAGTCCTTGAAAATTAATTCCTTCCAATTCTGCATTCCATTCAAATCATCATTTAAATTGACTGTTTTATTGGAATTATATCATTGGAACTTTTATAATTTCCAATTATTTGCATATAGTACCAAGTTTAAAGTGCATAGAACTATTCTTTAGTTTATCTCTATCATGATAATCTAGTTTGTCTTTCATGAATTTTAAACTCAAACAAATATTATGATTGCACAAGGGTATAGAACAACAATTAACAAAACCATTATGTTTCTACATTATCATAATGTACTATTCTATTATCTTATCTTTTGTATCTGTTTATCTTTCCTTCCTTTCATTCTTTGTGCCCCATACAAGATATGTGTATTTTTAAACAATTAACTTTTCTTTTCAAACATTTGACATAAGTTCTTAAACTTTTTTATAATAACAAACATCCATTACTCACGCATAAATAACTTACAATTAGACGCATTAACAAATTTATCCTTCCCTAACACTTTGTTTGCTGAGACTGGTTCAATGAGTAAAATAATAAATATATCATATTAAGCGTAATTTATACATATAACATATAAAATCGATGACGCATCGCATGCATTTCGGAAAAATTTGGTATATATAACTATCTTGCGAGATAAGTTATGTTTATGAAAATTATGTTTATTTTTTGTTAGACGCTATATAATAAAATCGTACAAAAGTAAAATACGTAGATTGCGGATTTTTATGCAAATTCATATCTCTATGAACATAATATTTAGTATAATATTACACATACAATTTAAAAAATGGAACCTAGATAGAAAATTGTTTTACCTATTAAATATTATAGAAACTCCCATATCTGAATATTTTTAATTTTTGTAAATTATTTTGCATTTTCGAATTTCCTATAAATACATAAAAATCCGTATTCTAAAAATAAAAATAATAAGAACAATTAAAAGGAATTAAAAGTAAAATAAAAAGAAAAGATTAGTAGTCGATAACGAGAACATTCAAATGGGTTAACACGTTTACTGCTACAGTGATCATCAAACTGTTTAACATGATCTAAAAAAGATCAATTTTCTGCACTAAGCAATTTTCAACAATATGAATGACAAATTAAATTATGCGCAATTGCGCATATTTTAAAATTTCGGAAAAAGGGGCAAATACGATATAATATAATGTAAAAATTCAATATTACAGTATAGTATATTTCATTCTCTTTTCCAGGATAAAATATAGAAAGTTTGTGTGTCAGTGAACGTGTTAAGAAAAGATTGTTATTGTTAGTACAGTAGCGTTTCGGTTAAGAAGGTCTCAGTCACGTTCACGGTCGGCCATTCGATTCCGATTTCATGTTTTGTCTGTTCCAGTTAAAAAGTGTCGGCCCAAAGCTAGTCCCATTCTTTAAAAGCGTGTCCGTGTATTTTATATTACTGGCCGAGCAGCCGTCCCTGCTGACGGCATGTTTCAAGTGTTTGCCAATTATAAGTCTTATCGTCTTTGTTCTTCTACATGGAATTAGTTTATCGCAGGAGTAAGTGCGACAGAATTTTGCATGTGCCGATCCTTTTTGTCTCACGCCTCTTGTTCTGCAACTCAACAACACTCTATTAAATGGTTGTTTCAATTTTTTTATTTCAAATTAATATACGAGCATTGAAAAATTTGAAAAAAAAAAAAAGTAAAGAAAAGGAAATGAAAATGAAAAATCGCACCAGTAGTGTCACTAGCGCCCCATGCATTTTGGCGATAAAATCGAAAAGTATTAACCGAGAGTAATTTATCGACCTCCGTGTTTCCGTTTTTATTATCAACTTAACGACGCAACGTAGTTGTTGCCGTTTACAGTGGCTCATTAAAGCACTTTAACATTTAACATGAGCAATTTTTACGTATATATTAGTATGACACGACTATCATGGTTATATCGATAAAAAACCAATCTGAAAATATATATATCAATAATGGGTGAACAAAAAGATATAAGTTAAATTTTAGTCAAACCAGGATAAGTATGTCCTTTATTCGTGGTCTGTGGTTGATTCGAATCATTTTTGTAAAACTCAATTGTGCCAGATACTGATTGATCAAATAAATATAAGTCAAACTGAAGATTTTGGTTAAAATAACATAGATCATCAATCTCGAAGAAAGAATGTTTCTAAATCTAAATGAACATATCAAATGTTTTGTAAGTGAAATGTGATGAAACATGTTCTAACAGTTGATCTTATATCGTACTTTAAATATTGTTAGTAGTTCTTTGCAAAACTAATAATTCTGACTTAATACTCTTTTGTCTGCATAAATATATGATACAATATAATATATATAGTATATAGTATATGGTATAATAGTTACAAGATATTTTCTATTTGCACTAAATATTTTGTAGCTTCCATATATATTTTTAAATTCGGCTAAAATTTTACCAATATAATCATGGTAGCTACGACTCATTATGATGGTAATAAAATCTGAAAATGTTTAGAAAATGTGTGTAATATATAACACGCATAATATATTCATACAGAATGTTTATAGATATTTGAATAATTCTGTGAGTTATTATACATACGTCATATTATATCTACAAAATGATACTTCTAACGAGCAAGCGTTTAACTGAGCGGAAGATACGAGTTAATCGAGTCAATGTTACATTTCCGTGGCTACTCGTAGGTGCTAGCCATTTATCATACGACCTCGCTTACATGCTTATTTTCAGGTCACTTTTTTTTCTCAATCGGTAACGCACATATTTTTAAACGTCCCGCCAAGTTTGTTCTTTTTAACGATTTTCGCACTCCACAGATCGCGCGAAATTCTCGATTGATCTCGTAAGAGCAATTTTCCGTTGGAAACAAAGAAGAGGATCGATTTATTACGAGGCAGAATATAACGTTCTGCGTCGGCCTTGTGACGTACATACCGATGATTGTTCTTCCTATGTAACGTACGAAATGTTCGCTATTATGTTTCGACAGCCGGCAATATATATATTAACGATATTTCTGTAATATTTTAAACAAAAAAAAAAAAAAATTATATCGCTTTATAAAAGATGAACATTGATTGAAAAATATTACGACCGAAAAAGTCACCTGAAAATGTAAGTGTAAGCTAGAATATTTCTTCACTGCTTCTCTGTGCTTCTGTTTGCTTGGAATCTTGGATCAGAACTGGGCAATAATCATTTGAAATTTTCAGTTTCATTAATTACTTATAATAGAATTATTTATCATTTCAAATACTTATAAAAAGATAAATAACGAATAATTTTATTAACATATAATGTTGTCGTATTATGTAAAATTTATTTGCTAAATAAAATATATATGCCCATTTCTGCCATGATAGAAGTAATGTCTTTGGCGAAATGTATTTGTCGATTAGTGTTGATACTTATAGCTGATAATAAACATTTATGAATAAAGCTATCATGGAACCTATTTAGTATTGGAACTACCTATGAACTATAACTTATATAAAGTATAGTTTATATTTATCTATAAATTTTTAAAAAATCTCAGGAAAAATCCTAAAGAATGCACCATTGTAATTCTAAAGATTTTTAATAAAATTTTTAACAAAATTTGCCATACAATTTTGAAGAAAAATTAAGTAAAATCGGTAGTTCTAGTATTACTGTTATTGCTACTTCTGTTTTAACATTAAACATCACTATTTTATTTAGTTTTGGAAATTGAATATTCCGAGAGAGACACTTACGATTGATGGTCTTATTTTTCAGATACAGATTCTCCAGACGAATATTGACAGGGTTGATATTCAGTTGCATAGGAGATGCGCTATTGGTTTGGCCTAGTTGTTTCACGCCAGGGATGTGCATGTTTGCCCTGGCCCAAATCATGTACATCAGTGCATTCGGTTTTATACCGCTTAACATAATGTTAGGTACAATTTTATACGCCTTGTGTTCGCTAGGTAAGTCAAGAATAATTAGACTGCGAATTTTTATGCATTTATAGGGATTTTAGAATTGCAAAAGATATACGAAATATCCAATGTATAGGACTTATTGTAATATGTAATGAACAAAAGAAATTTCTACTTATTCTTAGATTCCATTTGTTTAATTGAGTTCTTGAAACCAATTTGCATAAAAATTCGCAGTCTACGAATAATCGTCCGTCCTCATTATAAAAAGAAACATACTGATTAAATATGGTGTCTCAATAATCATTTCCAAATTTGTTGTATGAAAAATCTTTGTTCTACATTTCTAACGTATCTTTTCACGTAGAATCATCCTCCTGTCGATTGCACCATGATTATCGAGACATCTTACATATACAAAAATTAAACAAGCTTTTGGGAAAATAAAAAAGAAAATCGTATTTTTCAGTCATATATGCTTTAATGCCTGGTCTGAATGGAATTCTGGTGATTGGGGTTCCTGTTTACACGGTGTTACTAACCACCATGGCGTGGAGGGCAATCTCTAGAGTGCAATTTTACAAAGTACAGAGAAAAGTAGAAAACAAAATGAAAAGTTTTGGTTTGTTTACACACGGTGTTTTCCAGTCTTTTGGAATTTTCATGGATCGTTTGGCTTACTTCCTGCCTTTTATCTAGCAGAAAATTAGATTAGCTGTAGATAAATTGAGTTACATGTTTTGTTACGTTGAGTGTAACACGATTCACTGATCCAACTAAAGGTAAACGAGTCATGTAAAAACAAGATGGGTAGGAGATGGCCTACACCTTGACCACGTGCATCCACGTACCATGCTTCTTTGTTTATCACGTCGAAAGGGAAGAGGCTGCGTGTTATAAATAAATTATAATTTAAGAAGACTTTTATTCAATTATCCAGATTAAAGGAGATGTGTCCGTTCATGAAAGGATTATATTGGATCGTTCGAGAAGTTCGTAACGTTCTTATTATGAATTTCTATCCAAAACATGTAACTAAACTGATTAACTGTTATTATTTATCGGATATGTATATAAAATATCCAAAATATAGTACCGGTTTAATGTTTAGTAAAACAAATCTAATCCCACTTTTTTAACTATATTTATAAAAGCATGAATTTGCATAAATATATCCGTAGTTTATTTATGATTTAAAAGTTATTCGAAGGAATTCATTGCCGAGAAAGACGAGAAATTTGCCAAAAAAGGACTCGTAAAATTACAGATTACGAAAATCCAAATTCTAGATAAATCTTGCTTAACTTTCGCTACCAATTTTCCGAGCAAAAATAATACGACTGGAAAGCACCGTGCTGGAAAGTACAGTCACTATTTTCATCATACACGTTCTATTGAATAAATCGTATTTCTTCGTCAGGAGCTATGGACGTGGACTAAATTATGTAGTTGCATTGGCAGTATATGTTTCCTCATATCTGATACGCTGCTCGGATTTCACTATTTTCATACTCCACTACCTTATTCTCAGGTATAATGATTTTGATACATAATACCTTTATACGTATTTTCAATACGATTTTCTTTATTGTCCTTTTTTTGTTAACTGATCAAAGTATTTTTCAGGTTTCTATAATGTTAACGTACTATGCAGCTCAATTGGGAATAGCTTTGAGCGCAGTTGGTTCTAAAAATAGCAACAACAATAATAAGAATGTTAGCAACGATAAAACTGACACAGCCTTGGTCAAGGGTTAAGAGAGAATCTCCTCTTTTGTTTATAGACTATAAATATTACATTATACTGCTCGAAATAATTCGAAACATAGGCACGAATGAAAATACTATAAGATATTAGAAAAGTTTAGTTTCCACAGCATTGATAGCTGTCGATATATATAGATAATAATCTAGCTATTTTGAGCAGTATATTACCACTAGAGACCACATAGATCAATTTAGCGTAATCGTTGTTTTGAAATAGGTACAATGCACCTCGTTAAAGGATTTATGATAATCGTAAATCTAGAAGTCATAAACACTGCCACTTCCCTAAGGCAAGGATTTTTACCTGATCATTCAATGATTCATTGTAGTCGATATTTATTGCATTTAACGATCGTCTGATGGACGTTATTCATTCCCTTTCTCTCCGACATGAACATCGAATCGAAAGAAAGATATACATATATACTTGAAATGCTGTGAATTATTAAGTATAATCGTATAATGTTATTTAGAAACAATTAGGATGCTCTTCGCGATCGCAAGAATTCTTTTTACTCCAATTAATACTACATATATGCTCAACGTATAATGTTTACTCAGACTTTCACGTTCGTTTATACCGTCATGAACGTTCATTATTAATAGAGACGAAAGATTTCAGTATTTCTATATAATTGTCAACTCGAAACGAACTTCTCGAGTAAAATATTCGCAGAAATGTTGACACGCGCAGTTTGTATATCATCTCGTGATACATATTACGAACCGAAATGTATTTCTTTGTACAGTAATGAGTAGAAATGCTAAATATCTCATGAATAGTTGAATGTTAGTTAAAAGTGTACAGATAGAACGACTTACTTTTACTAAAGTGAATAATGAAATTCTAGATGTTTTGGTACTATTCTCTCGTTTCGAATAATAATATAAAAGAGAAAGAAGAAAATTGTTTGAGGATTTTAAAAACCTTTAGCAATTGTTCTTGTAGTTGAATTTCTACTACTAAAACTGGAAACTTCACGTAAGAATATATATCATATATTATTTTACTGTTGCATTTACCATTATTATTATAGGTATTAGACAATAGTATTGCATTTATTCTAATTATGATAGATACCAAGTAGAACATTGACTCGAACAACTGAAATATTATTTTTTCAAAGAAACTATCTTTTATATATCTATGCCGAAGAAGAAGTACGATTTTTCCTTCGGACAAAAATGCGCATTTTATATGTTAGACATTGTAATAATTGATTAGTACACGTTCACACATAGATCTCGATGACATATCACTTAATATTAATGATTGAATTAATTATATTGAAACCGTAAAAGAACCTGAATTCCTTAGTAGGTATAATTAGAGCTGAGTTAAAATGAACTTGATTAAAAAAAAAGAAAAAGAATAAATTCCAAATAAAACAACTGAGGTACGAATGAGATTTTTGTTAAAATTGAAAAAATGTTAACATTTATTATTTCTCGGCTACAACTTCATTAAATTCAGCTCTTTCAACATATATTGTAAAAAGATATATTTAATGTTGTATTTTAATACAAGACATGTACAAGCATAGCATAATATTGTTTCGTGAAATACATTTAGAACATATATTTCAGAAACAAGATATTCGTAGAAGTGTGATATTAAATACTTTAGCGCATACTTTCTTCAAATTAATCAATTGTTAGTCTTTATAAATTTAACGTTAAAAAATGTTACTGAATGAAAGTTATATAGTGTTATATATCTTTCAATTCTACTTTGAATGTATGTAACTGTTTCAATCTAATTTTTAAATTACCGAATCGATCACGAAAATCTGTAAATTTAAATTGTATTTTTTATGTGATTAAAGTTTTGTTAATTCGATATACATATCTCTAATGCCGACAATTTCACTGAATATCTTTTCGTAAATATGTATGTAGTAACTTACAAATGTGTTGTGTTTTATCTAGAGCAAGGACAAGAAAGGATGGTTTATTCAAAGTTAAGTTCAAGTTTATTCGTACAAGCAACACTCAAAACAAAACTGACTACAACTGACTTCCAACTTCTCAACCGCTCAACTCAAACTGCTACAACTCATCTGACTCCACTCAACTGACTAACGTCTTCGTCCCACCGGTTTTCCTCTTCCTCCTTATGTTCTCCAGATGTGCCTGATCCATTCTCCATTATCCAATGTTGTAAAGGGCCACAGGTATGACCCATCCGGATCTCCCACTCCCTCGCTCCCTTTACAACAGGCCCAGTGTATACCCCCCTTTACCCGATACTAAATGTATTACTGTAAAACCAACGTTTCTGCTCCTCCTCGTCGTACGACGATTCCACTCGATTGTTTACTTTCCTCGGCACATTTTATTTTACATTTGAACACTCTGAAAAAGATATGTATTTTGACATGTCATCTTTTAAATACACTATGTACTTTACTTACGATAATATATCAATCCACATCTGCGTTTGTTTTTCGTTTACCACGGTGGTTTCTTTTAAACATTCTTTTTCCATCGTTAAATTTTTTAACTTTGTTTCTTCCGCCTGGATGGCAGAGTTTAGTTCCTCTTTTATCTTTTTACCAGGATCAGAAACTGTTGGGTCCTATTATATAATACAACAATACTTACAAATATAAAAAATAGCGAAACATGCATGAAAAACTAAAAAATTGAATAAACCTCTATGTCTCGTTTTATTCTTTCTTCCATAGTCTTCATTTTAGTTATTAGATTCTGCAGTTTGTCCTTCTCTTCAATATCCTTTTATATGTATTTAATATTTATAGAATAATTAAATAACAATGTGATAATTAAGCGAAGATAAAGATATAAATATTTGATATTTATTAAATAATAAAGTAATATTCATTACAGTAAACACAAAATCGATTACCTTCGCTATTTTGCTTTTTCTACTCTGCACTTCAAATTGTAAATTATTAATCGAGCTACTCATGCTTGATTCTACTTCGTTGTGAGCTTTCTTCGCTTTTTCCTGCTGTTGTTCGAATTCTCGACACTTTTGTCTCAAACTCTGCACCTCTACAATATTAAAAAATTTCGAATACTTAATTTTAGTACATTTTATATTCTTTTTTATTATATCCATTATACATATATATTTTTCTTACCATTTATTAATGGGACCAATTTCGCTCTAAAAGCAGATACATCCCGACCCAACTGAAGATTCATTGAGGATGCATTTTCCTCCGTGAAATTGACTGGAATATTTTTTTTTACAGTTTCCAGTCTCTCTCTCGCTTGACTGCATTGATTATACTAATAATATCAATATTATATTAATACACTAATAGATATTATACTAATTATTATCCAAATCTCTGTTTAAAAATCGTATGATAAAATACATACCTGATTTTCTAAGATAGCAGCTGTTCGATGCAAAACACTGTTTTCTGCATTAAGCCACGTCAATTCGGACTTACAATGTTTATAAAGCGTTCCTCTAGTTTTTAAACGATTTATATACTTTTTTAACTCCTCCCCTTTGGGAATGACATCTTCTACCACCATTTTTGATAGCTCATGCTTCTCTTCCAATTTTACTTGCAACTCTTGTAAAGAACTCATCGTCCTCTCTAATTTTTCAAGGATGTTTCTTTTTATATTTGCAACTGCAGCTGCTTGTTGTCGAAATGGTTCAATCTTATCAATATTGCTTCTCGAGATCTAGACAAATTTTATTAATGAATACAACTTATAGCTAGAAATAAATGAATTTTATTTTTGTTCAATTTAATGAATAAGAATTATAATTTTATAAATTACGAATATATTGATAAGTAAAAGATTGATCCATGAAACGAATTATATATTATTTTACCTTAAACTCTATCAAATTCTGAATCTCTTTGCCTATACTATCCAATTTATTTCGTAAAGTCGTTATTTGATCCGGACCCAAATACAAATACTGTTTCACCGAGTTCAAAGCTTTTATGTGATCTTTTCTCGTGTGTATTTCCGCAGGTAGCTTTTCATCTGTGACTATAGTTTGAACAGTAATCACCTCAGATAAATGTTGTAACAACGACTGAACAGTAATTTCATTCTCGTCTTTCCTCAGAATTTGTAGTTCTCTTTCCAATCTTTGTAAGTTGGTCTAAAATTGTTATTCGTTATTTACAAATTTCTACTAGAATTACATTAAATATATTAAATTACAGTGTTCCGTGTGTAATTATCGTAATTTTAATTATTGTACATCGAATGATCCTACGTGAAAATAAAGTCTAGTATGGTAAAATTTTATTCTATATCTTTGACTTATTTTTTCATGCAAAATCATCTCCTTGTTAATTACACTATGATTAGTAAGACACCATTGCTGAATTATAAAATAATCTTATTATACGAGTTATAAATCTGAATTATTTAGTGTCTCTACTTGTAATCTGGATATTATTTCTTTTTCTTGTTCCTCTTGCAAAGCAAAATCGCGTTCCTTGTCTTTCTCTACTCGCAGGGCTCGAGCAGCATCCAACAAGTGTATTCCGCTTTCAGATTTCGTTCTCATCTTCTCTATACGTATAGTTACCGCCTAAATTAATACAAAATTGAGATTAATTTCCAGAATAAAAATAAACGAATAGAAATCTACAGATAAGTATTTTCTTACTTCTTTCTCCTTCTCCATCGTTTTTAAATCAGCAGTGAGCTCGCTAGCATTTTCAAAATTCTAAACTCATGAGGAAAAAATTAGCAAGATCTTAGAAATGTTTCATCAACGGCAAATAAATATAATATCATTGTTACATTGTGCATGTTTATACAATTGTTTATATTTATGCGACTATTTATGTTATATTATATATTTATTAACACAATTAAAGAAATGGAATTTAAATACATACATGTAGATTTGTTACTGAATATCAGACCGATTGCTTTATTTTCGATATTTTACTTTAAATTTCATAAATATATTGATGCATAAACATTCGCAATTTAATCATCGAAATGCTTTACCTTCCTCCCGATCTCCCTTTCCTTGTGCGCTGCTTTGAATCTATCGATCAAACTTGTGTATTGCTCGTACAAAGCGGAGACTTCTGGATCGCCCAAATACTCAGCAGGAACCTCTAACTAATTAATGATAATAAAATTACTCGATGGAAATAATTTGAAGAAAACAAGGTGACATACACATACGGTGTGTTAAAATAGTAATAAGACTGATCTCGTTTCTTAAAAACTGGTAATAATCATCAAAACTCAACTTTACAACCCATAACATACATCCATACTTTAGCTTTTGTATCAATTATAACTTGCTAGCTTTAGCATATACGACTATTTTGAATAGTATATATTATATAATAGTATTATATATTATGATTATTTGATTCTCAAGAATGTGAACAGCGTGTTTGGCGATGTATTAGCTTCCTAAAGATTCTATTTTAAAGGAAACAAAGTTTGTTTGTACTTGATATTTATAAATATTTTTAGAAAATCAGCCGTGTTATTTTTCTAGTACACCTTGTATATGAAGATACAATATACCTTTACTAGGAAACGTGATAAGTAAGCTCTCTTTCGGACTATGTTTACGTGAGACAGAAGCCAGATCAGGATAGGGTGAATGGTATCAGGATCTCCGCGAATCAGTCCCTGCCTATATACATATAAGAAACCATCATAAATAGAAGTACTTAAGTAGTGTTTTAGGAAAAAAGTTTCTAAGACAAAATGATAAAGAGTGGGACTGTGAATTTTTATACATTTATGAGAAATCTAAAGGTGCAAAAGTAAATAACAATAGACTGTATATAGTATGCAAGAAAATAGAAAATATTCAAAGTATAGTATTATAATATTTAATGAGTACAATAATTCTTTATCCGGGTCCCAATTCTATGAATTATACTCATATAAAAAGTGATCACTCTGTGATCAGCCAAAATTATAAATTTGCATAAACATTCACAGTCTAGATAGTCTTTTAATATTAGCTACGTTAAATCATAACCCTGCTATTCTCCTTGGATCTACACTTTCCTAAAATGAAAATCTAATTCAATAAATACCAGTAACTCTAATTCAAATCGCTCTACTCTGATACTAATTCAAAAAATGCTATTATAATATATATATAAAATATGTAAAAATTTGGTTACAATATATAGTAGTAGAAAGTAGTTTGAAATTTTAAAGGAAGATACTTGAAGTAGCAAAGAAAACAGTAGGATTAAAGAACTTTGTACGAATGAAAGATAAAGATTCTTGCCTAAAGGTCACAGGGTCTGTTTGAGGCTGATAATGAAGAATACGAAGAATAGACAGGATATAGATGGAGATCTCTTCAGGAGTTTCATTCTTTGTATCACTGGCATCGACATTCTGATCCTGTATTTTAATCAACACTTCTTTCAACACCTACAATGCAATTAGCATGATAACATCATTTGAATTAATTGAAAAGTGAAATCTCATGAAATCAAATAACAAATTGAACTATTAATTGAAGTCAACTTGATCAACTCTGTCAACTTTCTGTAAGTTCCATAATTGCTCAAGTATACTAGAACACTACCTTCCAGCCATCAAGTAGCATAGAAATTAGTATTGATTTTTAACACAAATAGACTAAATACATGTTTTTCCTGTGACCTTCAATTTATGGAGTCAATCAGTACGATCTCTGAGCAGTTGAATTCTTACTTGAACCAATTCCTCTGAGCTTAAGGAATTGAAATAAATGACACTGTAACTACGTCCCAGCAGCTTGTTCACCTCAGTTATAATGAACTTAGTATTTTCCCTCATTATGTACCAAACTTTTTCTGCTTTTCCTTTAGTTTTTACTCAAAACTTGGGAGCAGCTGGAGAAATGTTTTGTTGTGATTTGCTTGTCGTCCTGGCAACTGTGTCACCTAGGCTCTCTCTTCTTCTAAAAGCATGTAAAACTGTACGTAGAGGGATTCTTTTGGTACGGTATATACTCGAATCAGGTGAAGCTTCTGCGTTGACCTTTCCGCTCGAATTTAGTCGCTAATTAAATCTGATATACGATCCAGTATCGATGACTCTCGAAAGATCATTTAATTTTCAACTCGGTGTAATTGTTTGATGCAACTCTTGTATGTAATATCGATTTTGCTGACTTAGTAGACGCTACGCATTAATTAATAATCCAATAAGGAGATACCATGTATAGAAAGAACCGATAAAATTGATACAATTAATTGTTAAATACATTTTACAAAATATTGAGTACTTTCAACTACAAATAATAAAATACGATAAAATTATTATTTAATAAATCATTGTATTATAATGATATTATTATTATATACAACAATTATTATATAATAATAATAACATTATTACATATTTATATATTATATTTTAATCTATATACAGAAAACAAATTCCTTTTATTTTTTTACTAATGTTTTATAGTAAATAATTATGATACAAACAATATTATAATATAATTATAAATAAACAGATAGAATATTCTCAATGTAGTTTAAGAATCATAATTAGCTTTATTTTAAAAAAAGACGTCGAGGCACACAAAATTATAATTAGCAGCGACGAGGATTGCATTGCCTCGTTTTTCTTTCGTTCCTCTTTAGATATTTTTTCAAACATAACGTACGAATTTTCTCTCTTCAATTTCATCATATAAAATTGCAAGTGCTTCCACTTTTTTCTTTTTCTTTCTGTTCGGTAATCACGCAGTCCTGATATACATAAAAAAACTTGGGAATTGGTTGATGAATTATTCACTCCACGTTTAATAACACAGTGAATATATATATTTGAAATCTTATGGGAATTGATGGTTCATCAGCAATGTGTGAATTGATCTGAGCACAGCTTTGTTTTTTTCGCAATACTACACTTTTTCAAATTCTCCTATTTAACAAACTTCAAACACTAAATAAGTGTATCAGTTTCTCTCAATGTATTCTTTACAGATGCCACTATTCTTCATTCGCCTTTTATGTGCGTTAACACGTAAAAAAAAAAAGATACATCGAAGATGAGACCAAAGGGAATACGTTCACCTGAACATTTAGATTGGATTATAATCAAAAAGCGTGTAATTAATTCTGTCCCGCTTCTGCTATCTTTCTCTCTCTCTCTCTCTCTTCTTTAGATGTAATTTATCGTTTTAAAGGGCAACGTTCTCTGTTAAACTCTTATAATAATATTGCGTATTATTATAAAAAATGCTTATTATTATAAAAAAGAACCATGCAAGTCATATACTTGTGACGATGTTTAATAATCAGTCTAAAATCTGAACAATGTAGCAACGTTGTGATAATCAAATACTGCATGAAAAATCGTTTTAAGATTGCACTATATATAAATAGTATAATATATATGTATAATCTATATTTTATCATATATATAAGTACCGTAATATTGGGTATTGGGTGTTACATAAAGGATAGAATTTAATGAGCTGAATATATCTGTTCCTCTTTTTTTTCTTTTGGAAAGAAAATTAAGATAGTATAGAAAGACAGAAAGAAAGAAAGAAAGAAAGAAAGAAAGAAAGAAAGAAAGAAAGAAAGAAAGAAAGAAAGAAAGAAAGAAAGAAAGAAAGAAAGAAAGAAAGAAAGAAAGAAAGAAAGAAAGAAAGAAAGAGAGAAAGAAGGAAAGAAAGAAAGAGAGAAAGAAGGAAAGAGAGAAAGAAGGAAAGAAAGAAAGAAAGAAAGAAGGAAAGAAAGAAAAAAAAAAAGAAAGAAAGAAAGAAAGAAAGAGAAAAAGAAAATAATTCCCTAAACGTATATTGCCTTAAGAATAATACATTTTGCAAAATTCCGTGTGCACAATATAAAAAAAACTAGAATTATGACAATGACTTGATTTGAATATTATGCAACATCTTACTTAGCACTGCGTAAATTTAAATAATCGTTACGTTTAAATTTATTATCAACGCGATGGCGGGTCCATAACTAAGCTTTCTCTCTCATCAGCCTCACTTCCAGATTTTTTTTTACAGAAGTGTCACAGAATTCAAACGAATCGAAGATGATTTCATTAACCACTTCTGTTTTGCACAGCATCACAGAATAAAGGGACAATTTACAACATTACATAAAATAATAATGATCGCAGTAATCAATCAAGGTTTGGCTTGGATTCATTATTGATGACTACTGAATACAGTTTTCCTCAAGCATAGTAAGATAATAAAAACCATACATGAATTTGTATGAATGTTACATTATACTTAGGTGCATTTAGTGTATTGAACACTAAAAATTTATTAATTTAAAATCGCCAGTATTGAACTCAACCTCGCATTATATATACCTAATATAAAACAAGAACACAACAAATTTTCTGGCATACATGATACATTTTAACATGTAAGATTGTATGTCAATTGATTTTCTTTCACTTTTTTTTCATTTCTTCTCATTCAGTTAATCATCTCCCTACCCTTTTTTTTCTCTCCGTAGCTTCTACAGAATTTTTCATTGTCTTATCTCCTGAGATAAGTAAAACAGCAAAGTCAATAGTACAAATGATCATTATATACTTCTATACTTCTTTGTTTAACTGGGAGTGCGTGTTTTTTTTGCTTGAAATCAAATTTCCATTATACACAATATTGTAATTTTTCTTACAGACGGTGACGTGATTTAAGGTATTTCCATGTAGCGTGTGTGAAGGGAGGAAGAAAGGTGTGTGATTACAGAATAGACTCCAATTTATCCACTTTTGAAGAGAAGGATCGCTACTTGACCCAAGTAAAAATAGATAAAATGTCTTGTTTCATGTGTTACATAGCTTCCAAAGTTACGGCCTACGATGCAATGCCACGTTGGATTGTATTTTTTATCAAATTCTTTCTTAATAAAGGCTGCAATGTCCTGAAATAAAAATATATAATTAATCCATTATATTTCACACATTTATTTCTCTAATTCTTTTACTTATTATATCTAAACAAAGTACATTATGTTCAAATTCAGATATGTGTACCATTTTTCATCATACACGTAATATCTGTGACATCATTCATGTCTCAATCTAAACATACCTTTTCTATATTGTACTTTTCAAGGGCTTGAGTTGCACAGTCAACAGCATCCTGCTGCATCTCCTCAGACATATCAGCATTTTTTATCACAGCCTTTCTGTCTGACATTTTGATAGCTCTGAAACATACAGAAAGCAAGAAAAGAAAAAAACCTGAATACACCTTTCTGCGCCTCTTTCCACTGGAAAACGTTCAATATAAACTCTTTCTTTACATTGAAGGATGAAAAGAAAATACTAATTACGATTACTGAGTGAACTATAAATTGAACCTGGGAAACCGAATGCGCGCAATTTTGACAGTAGCATATATGTCATTAGCCGGCATAATAATCCATCGGGCAGTCATCAGAAAATCCAGAGGATGATTAGATGTGTAATGATTACGATACAAAATAATCGCGGAGTAAAGAGCTGCGGTGGCGAAACGCGGGAGGACGATGTTTTATCGATATGCGACGAAACGAGAATAATAATTCGTTTACACGCAATGCATCGTAACCAGGCCATGATAACGGCGGCTATTTGAAAATTAACATCGCGTTAAGTATAACGGTAATTAGATGAAATCAGAAAAGTTGACTTTTGACATAAGAGATGTGTTCCGGTCTAAAATATGAAAAAAAAAAATAGATTTTCTATTTGTATAACACATCGACATACCTTTTTAAATAACACGTTCACCAACTGATACACAAGAAAACGAACGTTATATTCTGGCCTCGGCGGTAATGTGTACTTATTTTTTTCTATGTAAACTGATTTACACAAAAATTTAGCTCGCTCAAGCCGACACCGACTATTCCTCGATTGAGTTCAAGACTGAAGTGCCCGTACTGCGATCCTGCCCACTGATTGGCCCGCGATTAGGGTCTTCTATCACGGTCTTCTATCAACCCAGAATGCATTGCTGGTAGCAACCCGCGTAAACATAAATTCGAGTAATCGATATGAAAACTCTTTCAACGAAAATTACAATCGTACGGCGATACTTTTTTTGTTTTTTATTGATTCGATTTTTGTTCCTGTTACAAAATTGAATTTAGAGAGATTATAGATTGTATAGGCTAACCCATAAATACAGTAATGAACAAAAATGTTAGGATAAACTAGGTTAGTTTATAGAATTTTAAAAAACAAGATTCTTTGTTCAATGTTCCCTGTAAAATGTAAGAAATAGGAGTAGAAAATTATGATGACATTGATTTTCATTCTTAAAATAAATTAAATAGGACCTTGGTTTTGAATATCTATTACATAAAACTGATATTTCTGTTTCAGTTACAATTTCTATAGTGGTTTTCATGTCGCTCCTAAATTATCGTTTATTGGTTCGAAACATTCGATTCTTGTATCGATTTTTCGATATTTCAAATTTAAATTTCGATAAAAACAGAATGTTTTTACTATTCAGTTATATTGTATATCCATTGAATGATATTGAATGGACTGTGTATTTTTATGTATTTATAGGAAATTTTTAATTTGTAAAATTGCACATAATACAAAAAAATATATAAAATATCCGAAGTACAGTGCTAAAATATTTGGTAGATAGAACTACTTTAATTCTATAAAAATCTGCAGTTTCATAATGAACTATGATATATATTTAAATATATTTAAATTCGAAAGCTACATATGTTTTACAGATTTCTACAGAATTTTATAAGAAAATCTGAATACAACTAATTTCAAAGCAAAAAACGTAACAATAACAATTTTACAAGGTAAATGTCCAAATATTTTCATCAGTTACTATATGTATATCTACATAAATGTATAGACAACCGTAGAAAACAAAAAATTCAATTTTACTAAATGTTCATTTTATTACAAATAACATCTACTCCAAACTAAGAACTGAACTAGGAAAAAATAATCCATCTTTTGTCTAAAATGCTTTCAAACTTCATTACGTTAAAAATACTACAAGATCGTCAACAATTCCAAAATCTGTAAAATTATAATAAATGTATATATTGAATTTTTTCTTTCCTCACATTTCATAAATTAGAAACCAAATTTTTTTCTAGAATTCAAATTTTGTGAATTTGCAAATACAATATCGTTCTAAAATTGAAATAGGTTATGCGAATTTTGTGATATTTTAAACTCGTCGAATATACAGTACTTCGAAATATCGACGGAGGCACGCACGACACGCGAAAATGTTATTATAATACCCTTGCAAAGCTAAATTACAGACGATTTGCCAGTCGATATCAATAATGCCAATAAATAACGTGTTTGTAAATGGAAAGTATTTGTCTTTCCTATTTATTTTCGATCGTACAAGATGGAAAACATATTAGATCTCTGATCCGTACACAGAAAATATTTCAATATTCCTAATAATTTGACTGCAGACTTTTATGCATCATATCTTTGAGAATATAATTAAAAGTGTAAAACCTTACTAGAAAATTGTTTTACTTGTTAAGTATTATAGAAAGCATTATAATCTGGATATTTTATACGTGCATTCTATGCAATTTGGCACTTTTAAATTTCCTGTAAATGCATAAAATTCCACAGTTTATTGATGATTTTATGTACACAAAAGTTATTTAAATTTGTTAACATAAAAATATAATACCTTCTGATTCCAAACAAATTTTTTTAAACTAAATAACTAGGTTCATTACAAGGTGGCGCTGGGTCGAAACGAATTAAATTATTACATTCCTCACAAGGTAGCGCCACAACGAAGATACATAATACGTTCACTAACATAATCCTACTTCATATACATATATGCCACTTGAGCGCGATAACTTTCTACAAGTGGTTCGGCATATATTATTTGTAAGTATTCAATCAGCTGACAACAGGGACGTACCTACATCTTAACAATTTCTTCAAATTTTCGATTTTTCTGTGACGCTATATTTCAATGAATATCTATAAAAAATTTTACTATAAGGTATATACTATGAATATATGTAGTCTTGAGTTATTTATATAAACTTTTTACTTATTATATTTAAACTAACTTTATGTATCAATATACGTGATATTGGCATGCGTCTGTTGGTCCAAGATGCGCACGCGCAATAAGTTCCCGATAATCTCGGAGAATCCTTTATTAAGGGAGGCTTTTACTCGATGATGCATCAGTGTTCTTTCTGTCAATAGTGTTACGCAGAAAATTCGGGAGAAAGGAACTTTCTTTTCTGGACTTTGTTTGCTAAGATTCCTATTTCAAACAAGAGTTAGAAGCTTGTTTGAAAATGTACCGTGCCGCTTTGTGCCTTTGTGCTTTCATAGCACTAGCCAATGCTGATTTGCAGAGGTAAATATAACAATTTTTCTTAAACAAAGGACATGACTTTCTATAATTGGCTCAGTTATTGTATTATTTACCATACATCGAGGCAAATTTTTAAATAATTTAATAATCGTTATATATTCCTCCAATTGTACTTGTTTGTATAAAATAAATAATCATTTTTGAAATGAATCTCATGTGTGATGTTTTGTAAGTATAGCTTCAATGATTTTCATAAGTTGGCTTTCTGTGGTCTTCTTTTATCCCCCTAAAGAGGATACATTTCTATCCTTTTTTTTAATTCTGATATCATTGCACATTGTTTTTCATATTCGTGAACATTACAAATTTATCAGAATCAGAATCTCCCTCACACTTTAATACATACTTGTTATATATCAATATAAAGGTTTTTAAAAAAATAGAGAATTATTATTTAGTGACAAATTGCTATTTATTTTTATAGAAAATTTTGTTGCAAAAATTTGTTTGCGAGAGACTACAATGTTTCTTTATAGACTTAATAAGGAATTGCTAATGTAGATTTCAAAAATATATTTTTTGTTTCTTTCAAGAATTACTCTGCATAAGATAGACACTGTTAGAAAACAATTCAAAGAATATAACACTGAAGTATACCAAGCACACATGGTGCAAGGAGATTTCCCTCAGCCAGAACCTCTTTCCAACTACCTGGATGCTCAATATTATGGTGTCATTAGCATTGGAACTCCCTCACAAGATTTCAAAGTAATCTTTGATACTGGTTCCTCAAACCTCTGGGTTCCTTCCCAGAAGTGTCATCTTACCAATATCGCTTGCAGTGAGTATATTGTCAAAACTTATAAAAACTTTAAAAATCTATTGTTCCACTTCTGTAATTCAAAATTTATTTACATGAATTATATAAGCTATGGCATGTGATAGATCATAACTTAAAAATATTATGAAAATTATATACATAAAACTGAAAGTTTAACTTGTAGGTTAAATGATAAAGGAACAGTAATAATAATATTGAATAATTTATAAATTGTTATTACTTCTAACAAATTTTAGATGTTTAGAAAGAATCAATATGATAACACTGTAACATAATATATCAGCACCATGAAGTGCAACTTTATCTCTGAGATAATGAGAGTACTATACTTCAAGTATTTATAAATTAATTGCGAAATTAAAAACTTCTCTGTACGATTAAGATCAAATTATCTCTTTTTATAATATCGCTATCACTGTCATTAACACAATTAAAACTTTATCTTTTAGATAATAATACTACTTCATATAGAATGTTTATAAATCAGTAACAGAATTAAAAACTTTTCTATGTGACTAAGATAATGTTATCTCTCTTAAATTTGTTGTTTTCTTCATATTTGACACAAATACCACATATTTTTTTCAGAGTTGCATCATAAATATGATAATACCAAATCGTCCACGTACAAGAAGAATGGTACTGATTTTGCCATTCGTTATGGCTCTGGAAGTCTCTCTGGGTATCTGTCTACTGATGTTGTGAATGTAAGTATTCATATGCAGATAACAGAGTATTTATTCTTTTCTTACAACTATTGATTTTGCTTCCCATGATTTTCCAACCATTATCTATAAATAACAACAAAAAGTATATCCTCTAATTATGTGATTTAATTTCCTTCTAACTTTATATATCCTCACATATTTTTTTATGAACGTTCACGTCTATCACTCAGCTGCATGCAATCAAATTAAAATCGAATTAAAAGAGGAAGTTAGTTTAAGAATAACTATGTTTGATACAGGTTGCTGGACTGAAAGTCTCTGATCAGACTTTCGCCGAAGCTTTGAGTGAACCGGGAATGGCCTTCGTCGCCGCTAAGTTCGATGGTATCTTGGGTATGGCCTACTCTAAAATTGCTGTCGATGGTGTAACACCTGTCTTCTACAACATGGTCAAACAAGGATTGGTACCTAAGCCTGTTTTCAGTTTCTACCTGAACAGGTATCTCAAAGTAAATCAGAAATAGTTCAAAATGTCACAGAGGAAAAAGGAAAAATAAAAATGTTATTTATTAATTCATCTCAGAAACCCTGCCGATAAAGCTGGTGGAGAATTGATCTTGGGAGGTTCAGATCCAAATCATTATGAAGGTCCATTCACCTATGTCCCAGTTGACAGGAAAGGATACTGGCAATTCAAGATGGACGGGTATTTATTAAATTTGTGAAAATAACTTTCGTAGTCTTAGAAAACAGTGTGATTAACGATAATACGAATTTTAGAATCAAAGTAGGGTCCCAACATTTAGCAATCTGCCAGAAAGGATGTGAAGCCATTGCTGACACAGGTACCTCTCTCATCGCTGGACCAGTCAAAGAAGTCGAAGCCATCAACAGTGCTATTGGTGCTACTCCCATTGCAGCTGGAGAAGCCATGGTAGACTGCAGTTCCATTCGTAACTTACCTATAATTAATTTTGTATTGGGTGGCCGATCTTTCCCTCTAACTGGAGAGGACTATGTCTTGAAGGTAAGATAAATATCTTTTAATCTAAATCTAACTTTGAAGTAATTTAATAATGGTCATGCTTTTTCTATAAAAGGTTACACAATTCGGCAAGACTGTCTGCCTCAGCGGATTCATGGGAATGGACATTCCTGAGCCAAACGGCCCACTATGGATCTTGGGAGACGTTTTCATCGGTCGTTATTATACCGAATTCGATATGGGAAATAACCGTGTCGGTTTTGCTAAGGCAAAATAGGTTTATCTAATGTGATATGTTAAGATAAGCTTTTAAAGTATATACTTTTTCTTATATATCTATTTTAGCGTCATATTATGTTTATACGTCTTCTGTAATATTTCCAATAATTTCTCTGCTTATCGTCTGTATAATATGTATAATAGTCTTACAAGATAAAAATAAATGTAATAAATGCGCCGTTATGAACATAAATAATATGCAAAACTTGCTTTATAACAAAATGTATAATATATTACGGAGACGAAAATAATAAATCTTTTTCATGTTACTCCTTGCGTTTTTTTCCATGAACGATCAATAATGATCACTAAAATCCGAACATCCGCACAAATATTATCTATATATATAACAAGACAATAGAAAGATTGTGTCTATACATTAAACAAAAAAAAAAAAAAAAAAAAAAAAAAAAAAGTCATCCAGAAGGAGCTCATAATCTCGATCTGTCCCGCAGAAGCTGAGAAATAGCCTGGCATCTGAATGATATACACTCCTATGTTTGGTAGATATTAAACAATGATGGTTTATGTCGTGTTTGTCCCAATATTTAGCCCTTTTATAATTCAATATTTTTTATTACGAAGAATAATCTAGCTGTTAGTATAAAAATATGTAGGTACTTCATTCATAAAAATTCATTTGCTTAAAAATTGTTCCGTATATTAGTAGTCTACGTGAATAAAGTCATGGGTAAGAATTAGTGAATTATAATTTATGTATACACATATGAAATATTTGAAGGTGCAAAAGTGCACACAGTATATATAAGGAAAAAATAAAAAAGTGATACAAATTCTTATTTAAACCTCATTCTTTTAGGTCAGGTATAGTTTTTATATACACCACAAAGTATAATACAATAGTAATAATAATAATAGTGCCATATATCAATATAAAAATTACAATATATATATACATATATAAAATACTGAACTAATCCCAATATGTAAATATCAACATATAAATGTATATATAATATAATATAATAAACAGTAAATAATATATAAATAATAATGCATAAGACAATATCATATGACATTTATTTCTCTTCTTTTCTCTTTACCGCATGAAGTGCATAATTTATTGCTGTTGAGGCCCTCCAAGACCATTCTCTTTTCAAAGGATTGTAAAGTAGTCCATGAATCAATTTTGTCTTGCAACCATCTAAAAAAGGGTCAAAGCTTTAATTGATAAAAGTTTGTAAAACAAACTCCCTTAATATTATCAATGAAAGATAATATACATGTTTCTAATATGGACTGCATTTCAGCAGGAGTAACAAATTTATTCCAGTCATGGGTGCCCTTTGGTATTAGCTTTAAAATATGTTCAGCTGTGACTATGCCTCCAAGCCACGAAGAGAACGTTTTATTGAAAGTTGTAAGAAATATTGATCCTCCAGATTTTAAAGTACTCACACAACACTGTGAAAAGCAAAAAAAATATAGTTATATATACATAACTCATATTATATTAACTTTTTCTTCTTTATAGAAAAAAGTTATACCTTTAAAAACAATTCCTTATTATTTACATGTTCTATAACTTCTGAAGCAACAACAGCATCGAATACTCCTTTATTAATCAATGCAAAATCTTCAATAGTTGTCTGAACATAGTTTAATCTTCCATCTAAACTAGGATCCAAAGCAGCATGTCCTTTTGCAACTTTTATTAAATCTGAAGAAGCATCAATCCCAGTCATGTTTGCTCCTGTTCTAGCTAAAGATTCCGAATATAATCCTCCACCGCAACCCACATCCAATATTTTAATCCCTTCTAATGGCAAATGAGAAGATTTTATTTCGTATCCTGTGTTTGCTAGACCATCTCGAACAAATTGTACTCTAATAGGATTCAACAAATGCAAACCATGCATTTC
>CAJVRE020000103.1:0-26819 GCA_911622165.2 Bombus sylvestris | reverse complement strand
CAAAAAGACTCGAATATTGAAGAAGCAAGTTCATTTCTATTACATTTTTATAAAATATTTGGCTACTCGAGAGCACGATGAAGTTATTCCAGGAGATTATCCTTCGTTCGAGCCGTACATTAACGATTTTGCATCCCTTCACGGGCGTCCCGTGGACGGTTGCACAGGTAGAAGCCGAAAAGAATCGGAGAACCGGGCACAGGTACGAAACGACGTAAACGAGGAGATGGGCGCAAGTACCAGGTAGGTACGCGTCGAACGTGGAAATTTGAGACTGACACGAGCAAATGAAACGCGGGGGCCCGAGGCCGGAAAGCCATAGAGAGCACACGTTCCTCTTTCTTCTCTTTTTCTACTCTCTCTCTCTCTCTCTCTGCCTGGTGTCTCGTGAAACTCGATTATTTTGTACGAAGCGAAGGCGGGATTCGCGCTTCTGTACCGGTTTCGAGTCGGACGCTTCGCAGGTCGCGCCGCTACGGTTCGGCGTGTTAATTAATCTCGTTAAGGTTCCAACTGACAGCCGCGTCCAACCAAGAGACGAGCCACGTTCGACAGTAGCTCCTAGCCGATCAACTTTTACGCTCTAAAACGAAGGGCCCGTGATTTGTTTCATTCATTTCGCATTTTATGTTCCCATGGCAATCAAAATACCACGACTATGTTCGAAGCTGTGATATTTCAAATTTTTGCATAAACTTTAACGAAAAATTGAGAGAATGACGAGTTTTGTGATACTCTTACTAGAAAATAAGACAATTATTCGAAGAAATATAGAAATATAGAAAGAAACATCAAATAGTCTTCGTTATCGTATTTTTTCAGTGTTCTAATATGTATATGCTCAATGAAACGAGGAAAAAGGAAGAAAAGAAAAAAGAACCGAAACGATCGATACCAACGCGCACAAAGCGCGTATCGTTCGCGCGCGAAAACGATAACGTACGGGGGAGGGACGATACGCAGGATCAAGTGAATTCGTCCGATTCGGACCACTTACAAGACTGTATTTCTCCGCCTGCCAGCTAGATATGGGATTTCAGCTGGAAAGGTGAGAAAAGAAACTCGACGAACGAGGGAGGAGGAGTAGAGAAAAAACGGGGAAGAGAAAAGGAGAGGGTACGTTTGGAAGGACGGAAAGAGAGGGAAAATAGGAGATAGAAGGGGCAAAGGGGGATACAGTGAGAAGGACGCGGTCCAGATGAAAGAGGCCCAAGGGAGGTCGCCGCCCTTCCAGGAACCCTTATAAACTTGGACCTGGATCTTCGTTGCACGCACACGCCTACTATCAGCTAGAATAATTCTTGTATACACTCAGAAACGAGTATAATATACAAACACGGATGTATACACATAAAACGCACACCAGTTGAAAAAAGGACGGACAAACACGAACACGCGCGTCTCCCACTGCGTTTTTCGTAGATTCTTAGATTTTTTCCACGATAAGCGGAGCTTTCGTCTCCGCAGGTGCCGCGTGGGAAGCTACCCCGGGGCACATTCACACACGTGTGGCAAACCGCGAGCGAGACGAGAAAATTTTTGCGCTTTACCTTGGGGCCGGAGCGAAGAAAATTTGCCCGATCGTTTCACGCGTGCGCGCCAGCGCGTGATTACACGTTCCGGTGAAACGCGGCAGAGTCGCGAGTACGTGGTTCCACGAAGGGGAATAGGAAGCTCGCGAAGCTTGGCAAGACTATAACGAGCGAGAACGAGCGAACGAGTTATTTTAATTACGAATATCGTATTCGTCGACGAGCATCCAGTTTATCGAGTTCCCTCCCTTTGTAAACAGCCTCATTGCGGCGAAGAAAAGATACGCGCGCGTGTACGTGTAATTGTTTCTTCCTCTCGGAGCTTTCCATCCGGGAACGATATAATCGGATATTAAAGAAACTCGAGGGTAGCAGATGTCTTTTCGCGGATACGCTTCTCAGGGCATCGTCGAGTAATTAGAATCCGCCGGGGCAAAGGGAAAAAATGAATTTCGCGAAAGAGAATTTAAATTACAAGCGTGGCGATGACAGGTATTCCGCGAGAGAAACAGAAACGGTTGGCTATGGAAAGAAAGAGAGAAACGTTTCTTGTCTCGACGTGGCAACCTGCGATTATTGTATTATAAACGACGAAACGGGTAAGACGACCGACTACTCTGGGGGTGTGAGAGAGAAAGAGAGAGAAAGGGAGCAGAAAGGAGAACGAGAAATATAGTCGGACGAAACAAATTTTCGTGAAACGACTTTAAATCATGAAGCAAGGTCGAGCGGGAGCGCGAAGACCGCTCGGAAAACGCGCGCGGCGTCGAAAGCCGCGCTTCGCTCGTCATCGGACACGAGCAACGAGGAGTAAAGTAATCACCGACAAAATTGGTTGACGAGATAGTCAGATTGGCCGTTGGCCACTTGGCTGCTCGATTGTCCAGACACGCCCTCGGCGAAATGAAATTTGATTTTGTCGGGCAATTTCGCGCCCAAATCAACCACCCCTTACTGAGACAGAGGAAAGAGTGTCTCACGCCCGAATGCTGCTATACCGTTGCGCGAGGTACGGGCAAAGAGAGAGAGAGAGAGAGAGAGAGAAGCATAGTGTAAATGCAGCCAACTAAAGGGAATGTTAGAAGGAGAAATGGGAGGAAAGAGACTAAGAGTAAGGAAGAGAGAGAAGAGGAGAGTCCTATAACCTTGTTAAGAGCCGCACCCTCGTGGTATTGGCCTCATTGAACGCTTAGAGGCATCTTTCCAAGTGTCGAGTGGTCTCTCAAAAGTTCAAAGGGTAGAAGGTGGGTAAGGGGTTCCGTGTGCATTCGGGGAACAACATTACGAACGATCGTCTTTCGGGCCTGTGAAACCGTCTTTTACCCTCTCACGTCTCCGATAGGGGATGAATACCGTGGCACCGCGAGAGGTCCTCATTTTCTCTGTACGATGTTGTAGTACGGAGAGGGGAAGGAGAGGAGGAGAAGAGAGAGAGAAGAGAGAGAGAGAGAGTCGATAATCAACGTTCCCTTTCTCGCGATCGCAAGCTGGTAAAACTCTGTGAAATACTAAGAACGGAGTGAGACAAGGGGGGCGAAAAAGAGAGAGAGAAAGAGAGAGAAGAAAAAATTTCCACGGGAAACAGCCGCGGCGCAAACAATCTTGATTACACGAAAATGTTCAGTGATTCGATTACAGTGAGTGTACTTACGCGAGGAGACGCGCGCGCTTCGCACTATATAGTCCGTGTAATTCAATTTCTTTAAAGTAATTACTTGTTGCTTCTACCCGTGGAAGTTAGTTTCCGGTTGAAAATCAATGGCGCATCCACGCCGGCAGCTTTCTCATTATGCGCTGAAAGCGTCTCTGCGAACGCGATCGATTAAGGTGGCATCCGACTGTCGAGGCAAGAACACGCGACATTTCACAGGACGGTTCGTGTTTCTCCTTCGAGAGCTGTCCGATCGACGGTATGCGTGTATCCCAATTTCTCGATATCTCGCGTGTAATCGTTCAACGTCGTGTTTCGTTTCGTTTGGTTTCGTTTTGGCACCGATACGGCAGAAGAAAATAATTTCGAGAACCGTAGAGAGTCGTTAAAGTGCGAGGAGGAGGAACGGTCGGTAAGGTAAACGGTAAAGTCAGAGCCGCCATTGATACGCAGACGTTATGAACGCACGAACACGCGCTGCAGCCTGGAAACCGAGTTTACGGCCTTCTTGCCGACTTCCTTTCGTAAATACCACGTTGTTTCTAATAGAGAAACGGAAAACCAGTACGAAATATCGTAGATAACCGTGCCAAGGACAGAGTGATTTGTGTCGATTATTTGTGGAGTATGACGAGAAGTAGGTACGTGTTGTTTCTCCACGCCATCTTGCCGTTCGGTTTCATATTTAATCTACATTCTAAAACCGGCTAACAACGTCTAACGTTTGTAAATTACGAAATACAGTTGGCCAAAGATACGATCGAGATCATTTTTGTCGGGGTTAATAGAAAAATATTTATCTAATTTTCCTTTCAACAACAGTTACTTGTATTAGAATAGAATACGATCTACTATCGGTAGGTAAATTTTTCTATAAAATCGACGTACCAATTGAAACGTTGGAAAAGTGAAAAAGCAAAAGTAAACCTGAGAAAGTAAAGCAATCATATGACAAGATGAAAAATCAAAGACAGCAACGAGGAAACGCCAGCCTTTATAATATCGTCTAGTCAGCCGAGCAGATATTTTCGACCAGACTTCGCAGAATCGTCCAGCTTCTCAACGAGTTTACGGCGCCATCGTTCATTCCATGGTTACTCGAGCGCGACTACTGGCTGGCTAGTCGATCGTGCAACTGTGTATATCTCTAAGAAAGAGCAAGTACTTATAATAACAGAAAGATCATTCGATGAAACGATCTCGAAGAACAAAGTTGTAGCTCCAACGAATCTCTAAGCGCGGTACCAGTTGTTTCCCTTATTTGTCTTTATCCGCGGAAGCGGTTGCCATACTCGAGCGAGCGTGCAAAATTCTGCGCTCTTAAAATAACTTGGTACAAAAGAAGCCGTCGTAGAAGACGTAGACGTATCTTAGCCTTTGCCGGGGAAAATGCGCTGCCAGCGTATTCCGTATGAATCGGAGGATCGCAACAGAACCTGAATACATAGTCGCACGCAATCGGACAATGACGTATACGGTATGCTGCTTACTCTCTCTCTCTCTCTCTCTCTCTCTCTCTGTAGAGCTGTTTCGCCTACAGTCGTCACACTGCAGGCGGATTTGCATCGGCTACCGGATGTTTACAATCTGCCACTTGACGGCGACCCGCCGCGCTGTCCGTTACGCACATCGCGGCGCGTTTATCGTATAAATTTTTCGAGCTGGTGATTTCAATAGGAACCATCGTTCCTCCGCCATGAGCAACGCGTCTGTTAAAGATTTCGTTCGGTGAAGGTTCAACGTAGACGACCGACTGCTTCCTACGCGCTTTTCCAACCTTTTCGAATTCGTAGCAAATTTATTTCGAGCACGTTTTATTTTCACACGTGCGAGAATCCTGCGTAGAGAGATCCGTGCAGAGATATAAAAAAATCAAGAGAAGACTAGCGATTGGATGGCAGAGAAGAGACTCTGCTTGATCCATTCGTCTACATGACTGCCGGATTTCGTTCGATCCATCTCGATCTCGCGCGTAATTTCGATCGTAGCGAATTATTGAACAAAACATTTACAAATCTTTTCAGCTTCCCACTATACAGATATACGTAATTTTTCGACGACGTTTACCTATCGTAAGCACGACCCCTTTTTTGTCTACATCTTCGCACGATCTAAGGTTGCTGAAACGCTCGTACAAAATTCTCTCGTCTCTGCATAGATCGCGACTGCATTCTCGCGAACCTTCGAGTGAAAAATCGTCGACATGAGAAAGAAAAACTCGATCTCGCACGCCCCACCCTGTACACCATCATCCTACGTTTTCGTAATCACGCTGACAGAGCTTTTAGAGTAACGATCGCGGGCGAGGGTTGCGAACGGGTTCAACGAACCCTTGTTTCTGAATTGCGGCGCCATAGCGACCCCTAAATCACGGCTGGCCATGGCGAATCGCCGTTATCGGTACTCTATCTTTCGTACAGGCCATGGAGGCGGGCTGCGTGCACGCATCGCATTTTGCATGCACGCGTGTGTAGCCGGTCGCGCGGACATGATACCGTATGTGCGTGCAGTTGCATGCCTGGCACGAACTACGGGAGCGGACCACGCACTCTTTTCGATAGTCGCACACCAAAACAAACCCCCGTGAGTTTGCCGACCGACTCTCGTGATCGCTTGTGCACGCCTACCCCGTTAGTTTGTCTCCGATTCGTGCTTATCGGTCAAATTTCTCATATCCTTGCGTTCTTCACCCTTGTCGCTTCATTTTCTAGGTGCTTGCGCAACGAATTTGCGATGTTGAAACGTTTGAAATGTACAATGACGATGTAATTTGAAGTTTGGTTGGAGCAACTCTTTCGGTGGTAGATACACCGAATGAATCGGATGTGGACGATTGGAACGACCTTTGTCGAGCACCAGAGTTTTATTCGTCTTTCAAGACATTGTCACACGACCCTGCGTTATAGGTACACGTTTTTAACGTCCAATGAGGCGCGATAATTCGAATAATAATTCCGTTTTCTGCGAGAATGTAGTTTTCTGAGAATTATCGGCGACTGTAACCGGGGAACGATGTAAAACGTATATTTAGAAGCGAAACTGGAATGGCGTAATCGTGGAATGGTACGCTATTTCGGTCGAAGATTAATTCGCCGCAATAACGAGACGATGTGACCTTTCCGATCGGTATTCCTCCTTTTTTTCGTGCTCTTTCCTTTTAGGAGGCACGAACGACGCACGGGGTCGCTTTTAGAACGAGCGAGCACAAGGACTTCGTGCAAGGACGCTGGTTGTGTCGGCCAATTTTTGCGGCGGCGCACACGAAATTTACGACACGCCGTTGAATATTACACCGAAGGTGAATATTTCACGGGCGGTCTAAGTTCAAAGAAAACGTCGTCACCGGCGCTACGAAACGTCGGCGTATCTTAAATCGGTCGTGAAAGGAGGAAGGTCCGGGGTTTCTGCTCCCCCTCTCGGTTCTCTATATCTGCATTAGAATTTGCCTGCGGAGAGAGTACCTGTGTTTTACGACTTTTCGTGGATCGTTTGGTCGACGTCGAACGAAAACGACACACACGGGCGTCGGGTGAACGCGTGTGCGAGGCGGCGTCGCAGTTCGCCGTTGTGTCCTCACCTAGACGCCGACGTAACACGACAACGACGCACAAAGACGACGGGGCCAAGAGAACGCGGCGGCAAAGCTTGAGACCCGATAGACGACGTTAACCGAACAAGAGGGTTGAGAATCAATTAGACGGCGAGTCACCGGAAGCAAGACATGTATGCTTCCTGGCGCGCACGTCATAGCCCATTGTTCCAAGACGAGAGACTTCATCTTCTTGACATACGAGCCACCTGCACCCTCGTTGGGTTTCCTTCGAACTTACCGCGTCTCTGCGCCGACGTCGACGACAAAGACGCGAGGAAACGTAGCTGCCGCCGACAATATTTACCTTGCTGCTAATCGTGTGCCGGTGAAACGAGGAACAAGCTGCCTCCAGACACCGATAACGCGCCATCCACACGGTAATTTGAAGAAACAAATAAGAAGATACGAGAAAATGACGGTAATTTGTAGATCGTAGATGATTGGTTCTCGAGGAACCGATGAATCATCGAAAAATCCTCGTAGTGACGCGCTCTTGATATACGATGGAAACTCCGGCCGCCATCGAGGTGCCACGATTTATTTATTAGCGGTCGTGCGGATCCCTTAAACGGTTCGATGACCGAGCGATCGTATCGCCGTTTCTGACAAATTATAAATCGTAACGAGCCAATGAAAGATCTGCGGCGCCTACACCCGGAAGGAGTGGGACGCGTACACGCGTGTTTCAACCGCGAAGAAACGCAAAGCAGCCTCATTAAGATCGAGACACGTGAGCCATAAACGAGTACGCTCCGTTTTACCTACGTCATGTAGGCGTTCTGTTGGGACGCTGCTTCGAAACACGATTTTTTTCTTCATTTCATTCTCAATTTTATTCACAAGACGAGAATAATTGTCTCAAGTGGTGGAGATCTCGCGCGAAAGATTCCTCGTACGTGCCATCTTGATTCTCATTTTCCTTTTTTCTATCTCTTTCTTGTATTTTATTTCTCTCTCTCTCTCTCTCTCTCTCTTTCTCCCTGTCTTTCTCAGCGTTGAACTAGGTGACGTTTGTCACGAAATAAAGTGCCTCTACGGCGTATCACTTGACAATAACTGGCGGAAAAATCAACCCTTAACGCATGCTCGCGTACGGAGAAGCTGCCCACGCGGCCGCAGAAAACAATGGCGCAACGTGAAAGTACAATTATGGTAGCAGCCAAATGCGATTCGCCCACCTGACTACGTTCCACACCTTGCACGCTTTTAGCCTGTTTGTCGCCTTCAGCCTTTGTTGTTTATCGCCACCGATAGCTATTAACGCGCGCCATTATCGACATTTAGCGTTTCCTCGGACACGAATTATTGTAATTTCTTTGTCAAGCGATATAACGCGCGACGGATGTAAGAATGTATATCTTTTCAATCATCCACGTGATTTCGCTTTTATCGAAATATTTTATCAAAATCGTGACCGCACGTACCTAACGACGTGTAAAAAGAAATCTCTGCGTGTATCCATAGCAATAAGTACCTACCGAATTCTCTCGTCAATTAGTTAAACGCTCCCGTTCGTTCTTCCCCCGGTTCACGACGAGTGCCTCGATTGTTTCGGTCCGCAATTCGAAACGCGTTATCGACATAGAAGCTGGAATTGTTTCGTACAAACCCGAGGGTTCGATAACGGAGCGGACGTCGCTAGCCGAATTAGAATGGGGACGCGAGAGCGAGAGCGAGAGCGAGAGCGAGAGCGAACGAACGAGCGAACGAACGAGCAAGCGAGAAAGAGAGAGAGAGAGAGAGAGAGACCAGGGCAAAGAAGGAGCACGATAACTATTCTATCACAGATTTCAATATTTTAGGCTCGATCTAGCTTTTCGCGTACTAATTTACTTTCGCAACATCGACTTTTCGGCGGCGGCAGCCATCAATCTCCATTACAGCTTCCGACAGCCATCGCTCTCGGGCACACCCCTTCTGCATTCGCCCTTAAGCACGTAATATCGTTACCCATTTTTGCATCCACCGTCGACACGCTTTCACCAACCGTCGTGCATCATCTCTGTCGATGCTCTTTCGCATGAAACGTTGAAACGTTTGAGAAAGAAAGCGAACAAAATTTGAGAAACGGATAAAGAAGGAGAAGAGGAGGAGAAGAGGTGCGATGACCCCCTTCCCTTGTTAGAAAGTTCGCAGACAGGTTGGTTCGAGCACGACCGGCCCAGGTATCTTTAACTTTCCGTCGACGCGTTCTTCAACGTCCCGAACAAACAATCTTGCCACGCATTGAAATGAAAATCAGTGCAGGCAGTTGCGTCGATCTTCCTCGGCCGATAAAGTAGTTGTACCAGTTTCCTTGAAACCCTCGACTGGTCGCGACAGGTCGAACCGTGAATACCAGACATGCTGCCCCGTAACGAATGCCCGTAATTTTATTTGCGCCAGCGTCCGTGACGGTAGAAGGGAGAAAAGAAATTAATACGTTAAAAAGGACAGCGAAAAAGTAAATGATGATCGAGCGAACCGTTTTAGGAAAAGGGAAGAGCGAACGCGGATAAAGTGCGATTTATAGACAGGAAGAATCCCTTGCGGAAGGAAACGGATGCAGCGGACACTGACATTCGTTTACCACTTTAGCTGATGGCAAGCAACATACTACCGGGATGAGAGTTCTAATTACAGGAAAATGCAAATACTTGCAACGGAACGGCCAAGTGGTAAACTGGTAATTACGAGTACTAGAAGCTGTTTCTTAGACATTGCATATGTAGTAAGTAGGCAGCGCGTTTATTGCTTCGCCGACCGATATTACCTAGTTTCTTCCTTCCTCCGGCAAATGGTCGTCGACGGCAGCTCCTAGCATAACTAAACACTTTTTCGTGTGAACAATGACCTTTAAGTGGAGTATTTCCCATTGGAAGAATTTAATGACACCAAGTTACTTCTCGTTTCATACGTATAAACGTCCGGGTCGTTTACTATCCTTTCACCTCCGTATCTATTAATTAAATTTACAAAATGGTAAAATCTCAAACCGCGAATATCAACAATTCGATCGATCGTCGTCCAATTGAAATATCTTTAAACAAAAAGCTGGCGGGTAAAAATTCATTCATAAATTAACGCCCAAGAAACGGGTCACACAGATTTACCTTCTTTTCTACGTAGTGATTACTTGCGCAACGTTTCTCTCGATGCACGCGCGCATACTCTCGACGTCTCTGGCGTTAAAATTATAAAACGTATATTATATCCAACTAGTCAATTTCATTGTACACGAGAGCGACGTGATTCAAAAGCAAAACCACTTAACCTATAACCTATAACCGTTCAAAGGAAAAAGAAGAGATTAGATGGCACAATTACAAGTTTATCGAACGGAACTACAGATACAGTTTAGACAATTTCTTCCCAAGTCATCGTATAACCAAACTGCCTCAGACCCCATTAAGCCGGTTAATCAAGGTCCAAGTGGTAAAGATCTCCGCGAAATGCTCGACGGCGGTTCTACGTCGATGAGAAAGAAATTCTATTATCAATTAGCTTACCTCGTAGGTCTCTGGTATCGTGGATTCGTTTCAAATCCTGAATCACGCACGACGTCGTCGGATGAGAAGGTTGAAACGACCGAAGAAAACGCGGACGGTGCATAATCCTCGGTTGAAAGAGCTCGAGTCGAGTTCGTAGTCGGCGATCGATCGGGAGACGGAGGTCGATGGGTTCACGTTGGTCGAAGGGAAATCGTTCGTATCGATATCGTTACGTACGCGAGTATTTTTTGGGGGATCCGTGACGCGGCAACGCGATTCTCACGTGTCTCTAACCCGGGCCGCCATCTTGCTCGTCCACCATGCGAAGTGAGATCTCCCCACCACCGGTCGTCGCCCCTCTTCCAACGTTGGCGAAGCACACTTTTTGATACGCCAATTGCCGTCGTTTGTCCGTGTCTCGGTGAAAAACAAGCCTTTTTTTTTACGTCGTTACGATCGATTATTATCGATAGATTGCACAGATCGAAGAGCGCATACGCGAGTCTCTCGGTAGACAAATCGATTAATTTCACTTTCCGTTGCGCAATTCCATTCATACGAACGCACGATTAATGTTCGATTCGCGAGAAATAACCGACTCGCTTTCGTAAGTTTATTCGTTGTGAGAGGATCAGCACGAGTAACAGTCGATTCTAAGATAAATTTAAAGTACACAGTTTCTACGATTTTTCTGTACCTTACAATTTTGTGCGCTCCAATAAATATGGTTTCCAAACGGCTAATATATGACGCGCCTTAATACGTTGGTACGAAATTGTTGCAATACATCGTAGAGGTTAAACAGATGGAACAGTTCTCTACGAACCTGTACTAGAAATTTATCTGGAGTTGCCTATGGAGTAATGTTGCACGATGGTTTTTAGTTTCGTACATCGTCTAAGTAGGTATCGGATAATAGTAACGTATTAAGAGAATTCTTAACCATTAACCAGTAATAATTCTACATATTATTATTATATTTCCATAGCAATATATTAAAGCAATAATTCTATTATCAACAGAGCGGCAGGATAAAAGAATTCGCGTAATGAATTCTATAATAAATTATTTACATACGATATGAACTTTATACGAACGTTTTCCATCTGTTTAAGCTTCGGAATACGCTGTATCAATTTGGCAATAAGCTATTCTCCAATATTTTCCCCTCGATCGTCCTTTGACGCGATACACGCATACACACAGAGAGAAAGAAAGACACGGAGTTTAGTGTCGCGCGAATCTCCAATTCAGATAAAAACGATACAGTCGGGGACGAGGACGATGGTTTCGAGATATACGCCAGGAATCATCACGAGAGCCAAGCCTCGGTCTGTGATAGCTTTCTATAACGCACGAGAAGCGGAACGTCCCGTTCGAGCTAACGCGCGAATTGCAATACGTTGCATCATTTTAATATCGTGCAGAATGGTTTAGTTTCACATACGTAGGCCGATGAGTCACGCTCTTCCTCTCGGTACGTTATCACGGTTCGCGCTATGGAGATTTTGGACGTCCGGTACCACGTAATTCTCCATGGCACAACCTTGATGATATAGTTCCTTCTATTGCCAATTCGATCGTTAAAACAACTAGAAAGCAAAAGACGAACGGGTACATGTGTAGGAAGAAAGAACGCGATTTTGTTCATCTTAGTAAATGACCTTGATATCACGGTAACGACGTATCCTTGAAGAATCAGGGGTCACCGATCAAAGGAACTCTCACCGCTCGTCACTCGGATCGTTTCACCTTGGTGAACCGTTGACGATCGATCGGAAGGCGACGACTCGAGTAGACGGTCTCCGTAGGCGGTGCCACGCGCACTACAGACGCGTGGAGAGAATTTCGAACGTCGTATATGTTGTTCCCTTTGCCCTTTTATAAGCACCAATCTGCGTTCATAGAGTCGGACGACTATCGAATTTTCTTAGCAGCGTCATCGGTGACTTGCGATGGGTTCGATAGATCGAAAAATAACAAGTTGGCGTTCTTAATTAAACGGAAGCATCTAAAGCGTGTGTTTAAATACGGTGAAAAGAGCGGTAACGCGTGAAACACGGTCATCATGGACGATGCGACAAGATTGACGTTTTTATCTGCCTGGAAAGACCTTTTCGGGTGTGTCGTGACGCGTACGGTTAGGCGGTAACCAGTGTGACTCGCGCGTTCGAAAATAGAGGCGCCGCTTCGGTGGCGCGCTCGAAGCCGCCGCGGCGTTATCCGTCTTATCGCTCGGGGCATTACGTAAGCCACCATGTCGCCCACGTCTTTCGTAGAAGGGGCTTCGGTGTTTGGTCGACGAACGAAAGCTAAAAGACGAACGGAATATGCCAGCGAGACCGAGAGCGAGGTATATATCGGAAGACGAGAGTCAAAGAGTACAGGAACAAAACGGAGTAAACAAAAGGAAGAAACGTATGAAACGAGAGGAACGAAACAGTCGGTTATATTCGTGATACACGATCGGGTTTCAAAGGTTTCCACCTCCTCGTGACGAATGGTTGCGTTGTTGGGCGCCAGGGAATTTCGCGGCGCCTTCGGGTCCGCGTTCACGTGAACGCGATTTACTGCGCAGATTCCGAGTCACGCGGTTCTTCATTCGTACCTACGTCGCGCACACGATAACTTTTCTTTCTTTCTGTGTGTCCCTCTACTGCCCTCGGACGTCGAACTTTCCTCATCCCCACTTTTAGCTCGTCTTTAACCTCTTTCCATACGTATGACTTACGTTTTTGGTTCTTTTCCTCCTTTGTATTGTTGTCGTCCCGCGGCAGGAATTCACGAGGCCGCCACGCCGTAACGAATGCTGCCCGTACTTTCGCTCGGTCTCTCGTCATCTCTCGATCGGTCTGTTTACGACGATCCTTCACCTCGACACGTATTCCTTTCCTCGATGGCTTCGCGCACTTCCAATTATTCCATCGCGTCCCGATTCTTCCGCACGGGTTATCATAGGGTAACCCCGGTCGCTGTCAAATCCGTTGTTACCGGCTGAACAAATTTCCTCGTATACTGCGATTGATCATTCCTTTGTTATCGTCCTCGCGTTTATTCCCACGGGGGATTCCGCGATATCGCGTTCGTTCCATGTTCATCGCGCACAATACGCCGGTGCGAGATACAATACGACCATACGAAATACTGTCGATTCTCACCGATTCGTCGATTGGCGCGCTTCTCTCGTGGTCGTGAAACGAGCAAACATACCGGTAGAGCGGACACGTTCCGTTCGCGTGTCGCCTCTCGCTGGTGTGTCACTGTATCGACGATCTTCCCCGCTGTGCGTGTCCCCCATCACTGTCAATTTTCTGCGACTCGGCTCTGGATCGTGACGAAAGACGTCCCGAACGCGACAAACAACTCGATCGTGTACGAGAAAGTGCGCGCGTAACGCACCAGCGTCGCGAAGCTGTCGTCCGTGTATGTGTGAGAAAACATGTACTGACTCGCGTGCGCAGAAGCAAAGCGCACACGCGAGAGACGCAGTTTAAGCCTAAGGAGAGAGCGGCGGCGGTGGCGGCGGTTCTCTGGCTCTCGTATACTACACACTGGGTGGCCCGGGTTAGCGTACGGCGCAGTTAAAATGGCCGCGAGTATGTTGTTTTCTCTCTCTTCGTTCGTCGTGCTCTTGCGTCTCGTCTTGTTTCCTTTTCCTTTTCCTCTTGACGGCGAGACTCGTTGACACACGCGCTGCGACAGCGGTGGCATCATCTCCGAGGATCACGGCGTTGCGTGACCGCGCGTCGTACGACGATCGTACGCGTGAAATCGCGAACGTGGCTGCGACATCGGTATTTTGTTGTCGTTGTCGACGCTGTGGTTGGCGGCGGAAGAAAGACATCGCGAAATCGAATAAACACCGCGATTCGCGATGACACTCGCAGCAGCAGGCGCGCGCGAAGATCCGCGTGGGACTGTGCGCGCTAGCGTGAGTCCGATGCCGTGCACGTCGACACAACACACCGAACAAGATGCGACGCAAGAACGAACAGCGCCACGCTCGGCCGTCGCCGGAACTGCGAGGGTAAATAGCGCCCTGTTAAGGAGGGGAGGCAACGGGTGGGGTGGGGGTACTGGGGGAGCAGGGAGTCTCGCGTAGCGAGCAGTGTACGGCCACGACGTAGGGAGGGGGGACCGGGGGGAGGGTAAGGGGAACCGGCGGTGACGGGCAAGGGAAGAAGAAATCGAGGGATAGAGACGGAGAGAAAGAGAGAAATAGAGCAGAGAGGCGGAGGGAGGAAGGGAGACATCTCAAGAGTGCGTCGGGCCAAGTGCGCGAGTGTCGTCACATCCGGTATTCGGGGTGGCGCTGTACTGGTCCGCTTCTGTGTATGCGTGCGCGATAAAAGCCCAATGTATACGCACGTTATATTTGTGTATGTGTGTGCGTGCGTACGAGAACGCACGGGGTGGAGAGCGAGAACAGCGTAACGTGACACAACATCGGTCCGTGCATCGTGTCTACGGAAAATTATGTAGCACAGGTCGCTGGGATTCTACCGATATGGGCTGTCACGTGAGACAAGCATATGCCTCGTTTGGCCTCTTGAAAAATTCATTGCCCCTGCTCCTTCTGTTACGCTATCGCGCGGCGAACTTTAATGCACTTGGATGGTCATCGGTATACAACGAACGATGCGATTCCGATTGCCAAGCGTCCGTGAATCAGGCCCGGTCGGTAAACGAGCGCGCGCGCACGCGTGCCACGGAACGGATACGAGTGCAACGAATTCCACGCTATGCGGAAAATCATATTTTCTATGCCACCGGTACTGTTACGTTGTTACGCGTGGACCTCTCGTTTCCGCCGCTCGAATACTCGGCATACTGAATACCGTGTACCACGCTGTCATTAACGATTCAACTATGAAATGCGCGCGATGTTACTACCTGTTTCATTAACCTAGTCATCTGTAATTCACGCATGGAAGAAGCAATAACCGATCTTCCGAATATATGCCTCACATTATACATCTTAAAACGGAGTAGCGCTATATTGGCTCAATTAGAGACAATAACTGGCGAAGAATAGCGCACGGTCGTTCTAAAAGTAGCGCGAACATCGAGCGTCAAACGATATCGTCCCGATTAAACCGGGATAAATCGCGCGAGATACGTAGATATGATTTAGCGTAGAGGAACATTGTAGAGAAACGCCTTCGCTCAGTACGTCCCTGATTGTTACGGAATAGAGACGCGGCAGAAATAGCACCGTTCGTCGACATTCCTTATAATCCAAGCGTCTGAACGCAGGGAGGACACACAGAGAGATTGTGTAGGACACGATGCGCGCCAACGACGACGATTCGTTCCGCGTGTACGTCTTCGCGCGTCACTATACTTTCCGCTGTGTGTACGTATATCGTCGTACGGAAATCCGCCGCCTGTGTAACATCATCACCCGTATATGTATCGCTTGGTACATTCGGTTTTCTAGAAACTGCCGCACCAACACACTCGTATCAGCCAATTAGATTTGTTCGTGGCCTCTGAACTGGCAGTTGTGAGAACACGCGACTCGTTGAAAGCTTTCTTCCTCGTCGTGCGAACAACAAAGAGCCTCGCACTCGCGACTCGCGTAACGTCGTCGACGATACCGTTTTCGGTCCCTTTGTTCCATCGCTGACACCAAACTGTCAATATATCGCGAAACTCGCGATAATGTATCGCGATCACGCTCAAATCCATACACTTACGTGAAACCGATTACGTTTCGACTTGAGCTCTAATTTCTGCCGTATCACCTTTTATCTCGATCTCCCGTTTCCACGCCAGCGTTGCCCGACACTTACTATATACATCTATTTTCCTATTTTCATCGTAATCACCGTTCGCCAAACAACAGGCGCCTCCGAGATCTTAACGTTAACTACGGAAACTTTCGTGCAACGCTAAGCACGCGAATCGAGTATCACCGGCTGACTGACATAAAGACGAAAACCCGACAAACATTTTGTTGTGTTATCGTTCGACACAGTCGAGGAATGACCTCGAACGGCCCGACATATATCCATAGATACGTACTTTACCTGCATGCATGTATAACAGCCGCTCACAGAGAAACGTACACGGGCACATGTTTAAGAGTCACGTGGCGCTTGACGTCGCGACGATGCAGCATTTCATTCACGACGATCGATTTCATTAGCGAAACGTCGACGTTCCGCCTCGGTGAAACCTTTGAATCAACTGAGGACGTTCGCGTATCACGAAATAATTTTTCACCGACATATTGATTTATCTGGTTGTGCTCGTTTCAACCGATGACGTGCGTCGATAACGAGCCACTGACGTTTCGTTCAGAGACGAAAAGTTGCGCGCGTATCATGGCTATCATTTTCCTGTTGCGTTTCTCCGCGTTTATTCTCGCCCTCGTCGTCGCTGTCGTCGTAGTCGTCGATGAACGTCCCTCGGATCTTGTTTCTATGTAGATAGGTCACGTGACACGTGTGACGTCTATGTTGCAGTTTCTTCACGTGTTGCCGAACGTCACGCGTTGTTGCTACCGATTGTTGACTATCTTTCGAACCTGAACAGACGCGCAGTGACGAGAGAGAGAGAGAGAGAGAGAGAGGGAGAGAAAGAGAGAGAGAGGGAGAGAAAGAGAGAGATAGGAAGAAAGAAGGTTGCGAAGGTAGCGCAAACAAAAAGAAAATGAGATTCATTGATGATGCATCGTGCACGCAAACGCTATATAACACGGTAGCCACGATAATGGAAAATAATAATGAACGTTTGAGTGACAAGCACCGTTTCATGTTAATTAATTCCACGACGCTATCAGGTTCGTATCGCTGTCGACTTTCAACCGTGGAACGTCCGCGATTTACGAGCAATCGGCTCGGGTGTTACGTTGGAGAGGCTTCCGTGTTTTCCGAGATTCGAACGTACTCTGGTGCACAAATATTTACTTCGAGCTACACGCAACTGCTCTATTATATCTTCATTGCATAAAATATTACGTTGCTCCTTTTCACCAACGATAGACGAAAGAAATCGGCTTCTTCGAATAGAGTTGTTTGAGATCGTCTCGGTGGAAATTTTCTATCAACCGTACGAGTTTGATCGTGGAATTAAAACTCGCGTGACAGATAGCAATTTTGTATCCATTACGCGATTGAACGTTAAATTGGCATCGAGTAGGAAGCAATAAAACCGGATATGTATGACGCGTTATCAATGCGACGAATAAATCGCGTAAACGTGTCCCTGCCCGTTTACTGCGCCTCCCAGGTTTGAATATGATATAGTTTTAATTTTCGTTTGCGACATCTCTCATCGATCGACAGGACGTTGAAATCTTTGTCAGACAACATAGACAACATACACGGAACGTATGCTCGTTATCATATGGAAAATTAAACCGTTAATTTCTTGGGTTCGTCGAAAAAGTGACGCTGAAAGAAGAAGACGAGCAGTGGAACGAGAGATAGTGACGCGCGGATCAGCGAGGTCTGAGACGTCAGACGATTGCTCGTCGGAACTTTCGCGTAAACATGCTTTGAGATTACTTCCTTAACACTATCGAGGGAATTATCAATTAGAATTAATTAGCAATTAAGCCAGCCGGCGGACCAACTTGCCACGAGTTACCTCGTGCTACTTGCCTCGACGACGCTGCAAAGAGAGAGAAGGAGAGAAAGGGAGAGAGGGACTTTAGAGGAGTCGTCGGCACGGATCAACCCGGCAGCGCTCTCATTCAACTGGATTTTGTCTCGAGATTCGCTTAAGCACTCCTTACAATAATCGCTGAGAAATTGTCTGACGATACTCCCGGTTCTCCCTTTAACGAACCGTGAATACCAGCGCGACCGATCGATAGTGCCGGCGCATTTGAAAAATTATAACGAAAACAGAGCGATCCGCGCGAAAGTCAGTCAGAAAGAGAGGAAAAAGAGGAGAGTGTAATCTTGCATGACCTTTAACACGGAATTAATAACGCGATATTCGGTACGATGGCATTAGAAGTTTCTTTGTTTCGAAGCTGCCTACAGATCAAATAGCAGACAAAAGCTAAAATAGAGCAATTCACGATCGATCAAATTCTCATTGAATGGATCAAGGTAAAGTTCGCGCGAGATCGTCCGGTATTCGTCGCACAAGCATTCGAGTCGTAATTTCTCATAGTACAAAGAACCGGTTCCTACGTAGGCAGCACGAGTGACTCACGAATTTTCTCGAGATTCTACCACCGCGGACATGTTCGTAAGAACGATTTCGTAAACTCGATGAACAAGCAATTCGCGGTACTACGTCCTTGTTACCTGTTGACTGAGAAAACGGAAACCAATATCCCTGATTTGCGTACAATAAGGTCGTACGCTATAGCGGACGATGATGATTATGTATGATGACGTAATCGTCACTCTAGAGTCACGTCATTCTGATGAATGGTGACAAAGATGAGGGCAATTTCCAAAGAGCAACATGATTCACAAATTTTCGCGCGAGCTATTATCAATCGACGATAATAGCAGGCGTCTAGAGCACGACGATAGAACGAGTCTCGCGTAGGTGGAATTTTCATTCGCGAACTCTCGTGAATCATACTATAGCGGCAGTGTATAAACGAATTGATAGTGTCGCGCTGACGTTCGTTTCTTATCTACCAGATACATACCTCTTTCCTATTGTCGCGCAAACATTCTGTGATTCGAGGAACCACATGCTTGTGTGTTTCTTGATTATTAACAAATAGATCCTAGAACTTAGTAAACAGTAAGAACGCGGTAGTTTCCGATGAAAACGATAAAAGGAGGAAAAGAAAAAGACGAAAAAAAGGGGGGAAAAAAGGAAAACGTGGAGCGGAATGAATAAAACGTTTCCGGCGAGAAGTGAGAAAGACTTCGAGAAAGAGCGAGAACACGCGAACAACAAGGAGAAAGAGGTCTTGAACTTGCTGCGAAGTCCCAAGAGGAAACTATTACTGCGCGCGCGGCGGTTATTCAAAGTGGGGTGGCGCGATGGTGGCGATGGACTCTCGGTTCTCAGTGACACGAAGAAAGAAACACAAGCGGACGAAGAAAAGTCATGAACGGGCGGAGAAGCAACGGAGGACGCCGGGGACACCCGGCAAAGAAAGAGCGAGAGAGGAAAGGGAGAGAGTATTTTTAGCGGTTACACATTGTTGTTGACTGCTTCTGGCGACATTGAACCGCGGGCTCGCGAGAGAGAGCAGCCTGTAAAGTAACGCAGCGGTGGCCTGCGCGCACGCTCCGCACGCACACGCGTGCTCCTCGTGAAAACATCTTTCGTGGGGTCGCAAAATATCTACTGGACCCGTGTACCACTAGCGCGCTCAAAAATTACAAGCGTTTCATACATTTTCTAGACGTCTTTGTTCAAATTTCACGTTTAGGACTACTTCAGTTCTCATTCATATATCTATATTTCATTTTGTTATCATATTATAATAACAATTCATCGTATGGAACGATTTGAACGATATTTGTTTTCTTGTTTGATACTGTCACGTCTCGCGCTGCGCACGCGCCCTAACAAAGGGCTAAAACCTACCAATAGCGCGAAACGGCGCCTAAATTCGAAATAAAATCCAACAATTCGGTTAGAAAGCGAATTCGAGCTTCGCAAACTGCCACATGACACCCCCCTCCCTCTTCTATGTTTGAACAAACTATAAATACACGTAGCAACATGGAAGGACGTTCATTATAGTTCATTTATTTCTTCAGATTGTATTCATTATTATTCAGATTGTGCTAATTATTATTCAGATTATTATTTGTTTATTATTCAGATAATTCCTTAGTTCTGTGTGATTAGTTCCTCAGTGCTTGGCGATCGATTCCTGGGTTCTTAGTGATCAGTTCCTCAGCTTTTGGCTCCTTAGCCCTTAGTTCCTTTATCTTTTAATTTTCTCAGCTTTTAGTTCTTAAATCCTTTAATTCTCTAATTCTTTAGTTTAATTCTTTGTTTCATTTAATTCTCAGTTCTTGTCAATTTTTGTTAATCGACGTGCTCGTATTTGTCAATTTGTAAACTACCGAAAATCACTTGAATTTAAATCTCGTAATTAGTAAAGCGTATCGCGATCAATTGTAAATTCGAATATTCTAAATAATTCTGTTAATAACCAATCAAAATCAGAATAAACTCTTGTTGTGAAAAATAATTGTTTTACAATATAATTAGATTAAACGACCATTTATTTTCGCCAGCTTTGATCCTCTCCCGTGCCAGTTCGGGTTAGCCGAAACGTGGAGTTTAGTCGATAAAGATAACGACAACAAAAATTCTAACTGAAGCAATCCTTAGATTGTTTCCGGTGGCAGCAACTACTATTTACCTGAATTTCAAAAGTAACGGTAACGGAAACCGAACAACAGACGTAAAAACGTAACAATAAAAAAAAAAAAAGTTAGACACCGATGCAATTTGGAAATATCTAAAACGTGGGAAGAATTACTTTGTTCTCAACCATCGAGTTAAGGCTCGTCAAACGTTTCTCTTATTACTTTATAACAAATACTACAAAAGTAGAATTCATTTTCCTCGTCTCTTGAAAAATAGCTTTATCACAGTCGCGTCATTGTTCTTCCGCTATAACGACACGACGGGCGTACTCTTTTCGCTCTCCATTTCGTGGCAGCTGCACGAATCTAAAATCCATTAGGAACGCAATGTACGTTTGTTAACGAATTGATATCGACGTATCGTGTAATTTTGGCTCGATTCTCCATTACGTTTTCCGAGCTCCTAAACAGACTGACCTTACACGATACGATTCACGCAGCTTGGCGAGCCACGACCGTTTCCTCAGATAACGAATTCATTCACAAGCGGCGGCCACGATTCAAGTCAGTCCGTACTGGTTAACGAATCCGGCATGCGCTCTGAAATTCAACCGAAAGCTACGCGATAACCAGCCAACGCGACCAGGGAATCCAAGGCAAACGCTCCGGTTTTAAATTCTGTTCGTGAAAGGACAAGGAAAGTGTTCGTGTTTTCACAGGGTCTCGTTTCGCGTTTGCTCTTTGGTTTCCACTCGTAACGCTTCGATTGACGAGCTCGGCACGCATGAGTCAGGATCCCTAACGCGTTATTGGAATTTTTCCGAATCATCGGGCAAACGCGCGGTATTTTCTGCGCGAATTCTTTCCTCGCGAATCAACGCGCGCACGCGTCTCTCCCTTTTTCACTTTTCTCTTTCCGATCGGGAAACTTGGGCGCGAGAGAATTTCCTTTGTCGAGCGTCGAAGTCGCGACACGGGGCAAAAATTCCCCTCTCGCCCAATCTTTATTCTATTCTTCAGCACAATGCGTATTATCCGCGTATCATCGACAAACTCTGACGTGTCTCTGATTTGTTTCTCATTCCAGTAGTTCAAAGTTGTTGAATTTTAGTCGACCGTCAATCGGAAGTTACTCGACACGCAAAAGAAACAGAAGGATAAAGATCTGCAGCTTTACATGGTCCAAACGTATCGTGCGTTTCTGCACGGAAAAATATCCCTGATTCGTGCTGTTATTCTCTGTGTCTGGTTTTCACTCGTGTCTCTTTACCCCGGCAATGTATACCATACGTGTAACGGGTATGCAAAAGATAACAGCACGTAAAAGAGGGACTATCACAGGAGCGAGAAAAAAGCTGAAGATAGATAGGAGAATAAGGAATATCAAGGTGGGTAAAAGTGAGAGATTGGCAGCGATGCATCCGAAAATGACGCAACACCCACGCGCATATAGTTCACACGCAAAGACTTTCAAATTACTCGTCCGCGTTTCAGCTTTCACCGTAAAACAAATTCTACGCGACGTGTAACGCGGTTAAATGAATTGCTCTCGTGATGCAAGGCGTTGCATTTAACAGAGGTATTCGCTAAGATAGGTGCAAATATTGAATGGATTATCAGCGAATAATAAGAGTCGCACGAAACGCGTTCAAACCGCTCTCGTACGATATCGTGCAGGCGTTTACGTGTATGCGTTCGTACACGCGTCATTCAAACGGTAATAAAATATTCCAAGAATGAAGGATATATTGCTATAGTAATAACACGTGTGAATGGTTACTCACGCCATACGCGCCGCTTCGGTGTATACACGATCTCGTTGCTTAGATAAACTTACCTGCAACAGAACGAAAAAGTCATTCATTAGCGGTCGAGCAGGGAGGACGATTAATGGTGTGCGAGCGCACGCGTTATATTTTTAGCAAATCGGTGAAATTCTCGCGTTTCAGCCTTGCAATTAGCTCGTTAGTGTCGTGACCTCAGGTAACAGGAACGCGTGCACCATCGGCGACCTACATCGCGTTCTTAAATCGCTCGATTTACCCGATTTTGATCGCGACCGGGTCAGGGATATAAATACGTACTCGTTGAACGGTACCGCTTCATCGTATCGTCTGAGAGAGGAAGAAGACTATTGGTAACGCGACGCGATTTATTACGACGGTTGAGGTTAGTCCTGACGCCATCGAGGAGCAGACTTTTCCATCGCATTATCAGCGAGCCGGTTATTTGTACGGTTTTCTTTCGTGCATAGACGTCCACATTCGCGAAAAGTGTCGATTTGGCAGAGGGCACCGTTGGCATGGCCCTCGTTGGAACGAGCCGCGCCAGATTGTCGCGATCAGGACAATGATCCCTGGGCTCGCTGGCTGCTACCCCAACCTAACACCCGAAGATCTTTCTGTCGATCCTACAAAAGCGTCACGAAACGCACGGTGCCGCACCACCTGGACCTTGAATTCATCTTAGCCCGCTCGGCTTTCTCTCTCTCTCTCTCTCTCTCTCTCTTCATCCCCATGCTGTTTTCTTTTCTTCTCTCTGTCGTTCGTGCCACATGCACGCGCATACACAAACAAGCGTTTGGCTCAGGGTGCTCCGCCTAAAGGGACCCGCATCTGCCACCTTGTGCCGCCGCGTGTTTCGCCGGTATCTTGACTGGGGCGATAATTGCTCGCCCATCGTCGCGATCCTCATTGCGATTTATCCTCGTCAGTCTTTTGAAAAGTCGTTGATTTCAGTCACGTGAACCGCCGGTTAATTAAATGTCTGTCAAAAAAAATAACTAAAAAAGTGAAAACATCGTGGTCGTGCGAACACCGACAGGTAGAAAGCACACGAGAGCTACGGTGTGCGTAGCGAAATACGTTCTCGATGGTGTGTTCCAACGGGGGGAGGGTGGCAGGTGGTGGGCCAGGGTATTCAGGAATCCTCGGGACTCGAGAAACGTTTACGGGCGGCACATTCGGTGTGCGTAACAGCTTGTAATTTATCTCTCTACTAGCATGGAAAATGAATAGATATTTGTCGGATAAGGAATATCGTTGTCCGTATCGGCAAAGACGTCGACGCCAAGTTTGTGTCGTGAAACACAGAGAAATAACTCGAGTGAAAGGCACCACGCACGTAACGCGACATATTTTACGAGCATCGCGTAAATCCCAACTCTTGACACAGTTTTAAAATATCTGGCGCAAGGGAGGTGTAATCGCGGGTAGGTTGGGTTTGGCGGGAAACCACGGATTAATTTAAAACCGGCGGAAAAGAAGAGAAAGGATCAGGAGGATCGTAAACGAACGAGCAGCTTAACGTCGAGTGCTTCTAGGTGGTTGAAGGTGGTGAAATGAGCGAGGGATTGGCGAGGACGAGTGCACGGCGAAGGGAACGGGGGATGAGGAGGAGAAAGAGACGGCGAAAAAGGTAAGGAAAAAGGAGGATAGGATAAGACAGGATAAAGGAGAAAAAGAGAGGCGAAAAAAGGAAAGGCGAAGGCAGGGAGGCTTAAGCAGGGGGCAGCAGGTGATGCACCAGGTGGAGGACGACGGCGCGTGCGCCGTTTTGCCCCCCGCCTTCCGGTCACGTGCCTGAGCCTCAACCCCTCGCCCCCACCCAACCTTCTCTTCGTAGAATTCTCTTTCGTTTCTCTTTCTTTCGTCTCCACTCTACAGGGAACTTATAACTTGGCACTTTATTAGACACCTTCATACGTCGATTCTTTCGGCCATTAATCGACCAACTTTATCGTAACCATACTCTTTGTTACCGTAGCTGTCATTCGCCAAAAGAACAATGTGAAAAACGGCGTCTTTCGAAAGAAGAGAACACTTCTTGTTGAAAATAAATTGAAGGGTAAACGTGTTGACGAGAGAACGAAATTATTAGCACGGTTAATTGTGGATAACCTAAAGACGCCAATCTCGCTTTACTACGCGTGCTTTGAAACGCCTTTTGTTTCTCTTTCTTCGGAGAGCTGGCGAAGCCGACAGATGTCAGAGAAACAGAGACAGAAAGCAGAGAAAGGTGTAGCGACAGTGTAGCACCGCTACTCCTAACAATCCTCCGACCATTATCTTTTGTATTTATTTCACCAAACTTTTATTGCTCCTTCTTATCCGTCCGGCTCTTTTGCCCCGTTCTTTCTCTGGGTTCGGCCGCGAAGGCACGAAGGGCGAACGAACGGACAGGAAGTCAGATAACCATCGACCCTAGCCGCCTGCCGCCTTCAAGAACCGAGTGCTCTGTTTCAGAGATCCCTTGCTCGCTCTTCGGGGATTCTCGCCACTTACCGCTTCGTCTTCACCGGTGAAAAAATATTTGTCGGATGCAACGGTAAAAATACGCCGCGACGGCGGCCACCAATGACGCCGAATGTAGGTGATACCGGAAGGAACAACCCTACCATGAATTTTCCTTTCTTTGAAAACAAACACGGCGAAAAAGTAAAACAAACGAGGCAGAAGGAACGAGGGCAGATTCGTGGATGCCAGAGTTAAGATTATGCAATCCTTGAAAAGATAAACTAGTAGAAACAGGATCTGCGGCCGATGGTTTTATCTTGGTCCACGGAACCACGCGTGAGCCACCGAAAATTCGTGGAATGCTTAGAGCTGCAACTGCTGAACGAACGTGCGCTACACGTCGACCACAATGATACAACGCGCATCTGTATCGGATGCTTGAATCTTTTTGTGCTTAGCTCGTGTCTAGCCGGCGAAAGATAATACTGTTTCGAGATAGAGTCTTTCGAGATACAACGACGACCACTGATGCGCGTCGTTGTCCTTACGACCGTTACGTCATGTAGATCCTTGGAAGTCACCCGAGCGTATGTTTTACCGACGCGCTTAGTTTCTTCGATCCGTCCACCTTTCGGTAGAACGTAGAAACGTATCTCGGTATAATCCAAGATTCTGAAAAAAAAGGCCAATCCAATTGAACGTCCCAGCGGGGGTTTTCGCGACGCATATGTTTCGCTGGGACGCAGCAGCGTTATTTTTTCCAAGGGGGTCGATAGGTCGAAAGTATTCCGAAAGAAGCCAACTCACCTTCTCCGTGGCTTCTCGGTAAATATACTCGGCTCGTACGTGGCCGAGTGCATCTGTGTGCCCGGTGCATGGCCACGTGCCACGTGCGTGTCAGCTGCAATACGACGAGGAGTTTGGGTTCTTCTCGATCCCGCGTGTGCACGCGTAAAGGAAGCTGTCTATGGTCGGCCCTCCTTTGGCGATTTTATCGACGGGCCGAGACACCGGCGCACAAGCCGCGACCAACGAGCTCCGGCCTCTGCACAGACCGAGAAGGAGAAAGGAAACGGAGAAGAAAAGAAAGGAAGAGAAAAGGCCGACACCGCGATCCCTGACTACGTAGCGTAGGTCAAAGAGGAGAAAGGGCGGAAGAGGGTTCAGGAAACCGCGCGTATAGGAAAGCAGATATACGCACGGTACAGTCCTGGCTACCTGCGCGGTCTAATCTAAATTTTTCGATCCCACCACCCAGTGGCGGGTAGCACCCCGCAGCGGAACACGCGCGGGGATCGACGCGATCCAGCAAGAAAAAGGTGTACAATGCTACGAAATCACTTCATCGAAAGCCTCGGCAGATGCTACCACGAGGTGTGCACGTTGTGTTGTGCAGGCTCGGAGAAAGGGAGCGAGCGCCGTGCATCTCCTGCCTCTTTTTTCCTCTCTTTAGTCCTTCCCTTCTCTTTCTGTGGCACACGCTTGCGGCTGGAAACCGGGGAAAAAATGCATTAATTTCCCTGCGCTGATAGACCCAAACAGATGTCCACCGGGAGAGCGACACGATTCACCTTCTGTGCCGCACGTGCCACTTTCTTTCGATACTTTCCGCTCCGACCAAGACATACGCCTCGTAAGCTCGAGGTAAGTATACGTAAGTGGGTATATCGTGATCTTACGTAACACGAAATGTCCGATGGTACGACGCAGAGGACATCAGGATACGCCTGGAGAATGTTAATCTTCGTTTAATCGAGCCCTGCTTCTGGGACCAAGACTGGTTTGAAAACTGCTCGCCAGGGTTGGCGGATTACCACGACGCACAATGGTCTCATTAAAATAGGAATGCAGTTCCTATGACACAAAGTACGTGGCCGGTTACTTAACGCGATAAGGACAACCATGCCCGAAATCGTCGTCGATGATACGTGATTCGCGTTCGATCGATCTCGTTTAAGCGTAAAGTGCCATTTCACGCAGGAAGCAACTGTCGGTTTACTACGCGTGCAATTATCATTTTATTCTCGTTTCACTACGATCTCGGGCGAACAGCTGTCAGTTTCGCTTGCGCGACGCGATCGAT
>CAJVRE020000102.1:0-44729 GCA_911622165.2 Bombus sylvestris | reverse complement strand
ATAGTATTACGATATACCGTTTATCGTTATATAGCATTACGGTATAACGTACAACCTTATATTGTATTACGATATACCGTTTAACGTTATGTAGCATAACGTAATAACGCATAACGTTATATAGTATTACGTTATAACGTGTAACATTATATAGCATATCAGCATAACGTATAACGTTATATAGCATTAGGTTATAACGTATAACGTTATATAATATTACGTTATAACGTTTATCTCTATATAGCATATCACTATAACGTTTAACGTTATATAGCATTATGTTATAACGTATAACGTTAAATAGCATTACGTTACAACGTATAACGTTATATAGTATTACTTTATATCGTTTAACGCTATATAGTATTACGTTATAATGCAAAACGTTATATAGTATTACGTTATATCGTTTAACTTTATATAGCATATCAGAATAACGTATAACGTTATATAGTATTACGGCATAACGCATAACCTTATATAGTATTACGGTATAACGTACAACCTTATATTGTAGTACGATATACCGTTTAACGTTATATAGCATAACGTAATAACGCATAACGTTATATAGTATTACGTTATAACGATTAACGTTATAGAGCATTACGTAATAACGTATAACGTTACACAGTATTATGTTATGACATTTAACTTTATATAGCATATCAGTTTAACGTCTAACGTTATATAGTATTACGATATAACGTATAACCTTATATAGTATTACGATATAATGTTTAACGTTATATAGCATTACGTAATAACGTATAACGCTATTTAGTATTACGTGATAACGCATAACGTTATGTATCATAACGTCAAAGCGTCTAACGTTATATAGTATTATGATATACTGTTTAACGTTAGATAGCATATCAGTATAACGTATTACGTTATATAGCAGTACGTTATAACGTATAACGTTATATAGTATTACTTTATATCGTTTAACGTTATGTAGCATATCAGTTTAACGTATAACGTTATATAGTATTACGTTATATCGTTTAACTTTATATAGCATATCAGAATAACGTATAACGTTATATAGTATTACGGCATAACGCATAACCTTATATAGTATTACGGTATAACGTACAACCTTATATTGTATTACGATATACCGTTTAACGTTATATAGCATAACGTAATAACGCATAACGTTATATAGTATTACGTTATAACGTTTAACGTTATAAAGCATTACGTAATAACGTATAACGCTATACAGTATTATGTTATGTCATTTAACTTTATATAGCATATCAGTATAACGATTTACGTTATATAGCATTATGTTATAACGTATAACATTATATAGCATTACGTTATACCGTAAAACGTTATATAGCATTACCTTATAACGTAAAAGGTTATATAGTATTGCGATATACCGTTTATCATTATATAGCATTACGTTATAACGTATAACGTTATATAACCTTACGTTATAACGTATAATGTTATACTGTATTACGTTATAACGTTTAACGTTATATAGTATTACTATATATCGTTTAACGTTGTATAGCATTATGTTATAACGTAAGAGGTTATATAATATTACGATATACCGTTTAACTTTATATAGCATTATGTTATAACGTATAACGTTTTATAATATAACGTTATACCGTTTAACGTTAGATAGCATATCAGTATAACGTGTTACGTTATATAGCATTATGTTATAACGTGTAACATTATATAGCATTACGTTATACCGTATAACGTTATATTGTATTACGTTATAACGTATACCGTTATATAGTATTACTTTATATCGTTTAACGTTTTATACCATTATGTTATAACGTATAACGTTATATAGCATTGCGTTATAACGTTAAACGTTATATAGCATATCAGTATAACGTATAACGTTGTATAGCATTACGTTATAACGTATAACGTTATATAGTATTACTTTATTTCGTTTAACGTTATATAGTATTACGTTATAATGTAAAACGTTATATAGCATTACCTTATAACGTAAAAGGTTATATACTATTACGATATACCGTTTATCATTATATAGTATTACGTTATAACGTATAACGTTATATAGTATTACTTTATATCGTTTAACGTTATATAGTATTACGTTATGCCGTTTAACGTTATAAAGCATTACGTTATAACGTATACCGTTATATAGCATTATGTTATAACGTATAACGTTTTATAGTATCACGTTATACCGTTTAACGTTATATAGCATATCAGTATAACGTATAACGTTATATAGTATTACGGTATAACGTATAACGTTATAAAGCATAACGTCATAACGAGTAACACTATATAGTATTGCGATATGCCGTTTAACGTTATAGAGCGTATCAGTATAACGTATAACGTTATATAGCATTACGATATAACGTATAATGCTATATAGTATTACGTTATGCCGTTTAACGTTATAAAGCATTACGTAATAACGTATAACGTTATACACTATTATGTTATGACATTTAACTTTATATAGCATATCAGTTTAACGTCTAACGTTATATAGTATTACGATATAACGTGTAACCTTATATAGTATTACGATATAATGTTTAACGTTATATAGCATTACGTAATAACGTATAACGCTATTTAGTATTACGTTATAACGTATAACGTTGTGTATCATAACGTCAAAACGTCTAACGTTATATAGTATTATGATATACCGTTTAAGGTTAGATAGCATATCAGTATAACGTATTACGTTATATAGCATTACGTTATACCGTATAACGTTTTATTGTATTACGTTATAACGTATACCGTTATATAGTATTACTTTATATCGTTTAATGTTGTATAGCATTATGTTATAACGTATAACGTTATATAGTATTACGATATAACGTTTAACGTTATATAGCATTATGTTATAACGTATAACGTTATATAGCATTACGTTATAACGTATAATGCTATATAGTATTACGTTATGCCGTTTAACGTTATAAAGCATTACGTAATAACGTATAACGTTATACAGTATTATGTTATGACATTTAACTTTATATAGCATATCAGTTTAACGTCTAACGCTATATAGTATTACAATATGCCGCTTAACGTTATAAAGCATTACGTGAATACGTAAAACGTTATATAGTATTACTTTATATCGTTTAACGTTATGTAGCACATCAGTTTGACTTCTAACGTTATATAGTATTACGATACATCGTATAACCTTATATCGTATTCCGATATACCGTTTAACGTTATATAGCATTACGTTATAACGTATAACGTTATACAGTATTACGTTATAACGTTTTACTATATATAGCAAATCAGTATAACGTATAACGTTATATTGTGTTACGTTATATCGTATAACGTTCTACGGCATTACGTAACAACGTATAACGTAATATAGTATTACTCTAGATCGTAGTAAGTTATGTAGCATATCAGTTTAATTTATAACGTTATATAGTATTACGTTATAACGTTCTACTATATATAGCATATCAGTATAGCGTATAACGTTATATGGTGTTACGTTATATCGTATAACGTTCTACAGCATTACGCTATTACGTATAACGTGATATAGTATTATTCTATATCGTTGAACATTATGTAGCATATCAGTTTAACGTATAAAGTTATATAGTATTACGTTATAACGTATAACGTTATATGGTATTACGATATACCGTTTAACGTTATATAGCACTACGTAGTAACGTATAACATTATATATCATTACGTTATAACGTAAAACGTTATATAGTATTACTTTATATCGTTTAACGTTGTATAGCATTATGTTATAACGTATAACGTTATATAGCATTGCGTTATAACGTTAAACGTTATATAGCATATCAGTATAACGTATAACGTTATATTGCATTACGTTATAACGTATAACGTTATATAGTATTACTTTATTTCGTTTAACGTTATATAGTATTACGTTATAATGTAAAACGTTATATAGCATTACCTTATAACGTAAAAGGTTATATAGTATTACGATATACCGTTTATCATTATATAGCATTACGTTATAACGTATAATGTTATATAGTATTACTTTATATCGTTTAACGTTATGTAGCATATCAGTTTAACGTATAACGTTATATAGTATTACGTTATATCGTTTAACTTTATATAGCATATCAGAATAACGTATAACGTTATATAGTATTACGGCATAACGCATAATCTTATATAGTATTACGGTATAACGTACAACCTTATATTGTATGACGATATACCGTTTAACGTTATATAGCATAACGTAATAACGCATAACGTTATATAGTATTACGTTATAACGTTTAATGTTATAAAGCATTACGTAATAACGTATAACGTTATACAGTATTATGTTATGACATTTAACTTTATATAGCATATCAGTTTAACGTCTAACGTTATATAGTATTACGATATAATGTTTAACGTTATATAGCATTACGTAATAACGTATAACGTTAAATAGTATTACTTTATATCGTTTAACGCTATGTAGCATATCAGTTTAACGGCTAACGTTATATAGTATTACGGTATAACGTAAAACGTTATATAGCATTACGTTATAACGTAAAAGGTTATATAGTATTACGATATACTGTTTAACGTTATGTAGCACTACGTAGTAACGTATAAAATTATATATCATTACGTTATAACGCAAAACGTTATATAGTATAACTTTACATCGTTTAACGTTATGTAGCATATCAGTTTAACGTACAACGATATATAGTATTACTATATATCGTTTAGCGTTATGTAGGATATCAGTTTAACGTATAAGGTTATATAGTATTACGATATACCGTTTAACGTTATATTGCATTACGTAATAACGTATAACGCTATTTAGTATTACGTTATAACGTATAACGTTATGTATCATAACGTCAAAACGTCTAACGTTATATAGTATTATGATATACCGTTTAACGTTAGATAGCATATCAGTATAACGTAATACGTTATATAGCATTACGTTATACCGTATAACGTTATATTTTATTACGATATATCGTTTATCGTTATATAGTATTACGTTATAACGTATAATGTTATATAGTATTAATTTATATCGTTTAACGCTATGTAGCATATCAGTTTAACGGCTAACGTTATATAGTATTACGATATAACGTTTAACTTTATATAGCATATCAGAATAAAGTATAGCGTTATAAAGTATTACGGCATAACACATAAACTTATATAGTATTACGGTATAACGTACAACATTATATTGTATTACGATATACCGTTTAACGTTATATAGCATAACGTAATAACGCATAACGTTATATAGTATTACGTTATAACGTTTAACGTTATAAAGCATTACGTAATAACGTATAACGTTATACAGTATTATGTTATGACATTTAACTTTATATAGAATATCAGTTTAACGTCTAACGCTATATAGTATTACAATATGCCGCTTAACGTTATAAAGCATTACGTGATAACGTAAAACGTTATATAGTATTACTTTATATCGTTTAACGTTATGTAGCACATCAGTTTGACGTCTAACGTTATATAGTATTACGATACATCGTATAACCTTATATCGTATTCCGATATACCGTTTAACGTTATATAGCATTACGTTATAACGTATAACGTTATACAGTATTACGTTATAACGTTTTACTATATATAGCAAATCAGTATAACGTATAACGTTATATTGTGTTACGTTATATCGTATAACGTTCTACGGCATTACGTAACAACGTATAACGTAATATAGTATTACTCTAGATCGTAGTAAGTTATGTAGCATATCAGTTTAATTTATAACGTTATATAGTATTACGTTATAACGTTTTACTATATATAGCATATCAGTATAGCGTATAACGTTATATGGTGTTACGTTATATCGTATAACGTTCTACAGCATTACGTTATTACGTATAACGTGATATAGTATTATTCTATATCGTTGAACATTATGTAGCATATCAGTTTAACGTATAAAGTTATATAGTATTACGTTATAACGTATAACGTTATATGGTATTACGATATACCGTTTAACGTTATATAGCACTACGTAGTAACGTATAACATTATATATCATTACGTTATAACGTAAAACGTTATATAGTATTACTTTATATCGTTTAACGTTGTATAGCATTATGTTATAACGTATAACGTTATATAGCATTGCGTTATAACGTTAAACGTTATATAGCATATCAGTATAACGTATAACGTTATATAGCATTACGTTATAACGTATAACGTTATATAGTATTACTTTATTTCGTTTAACGTTATATAGTATTACGAAATAATGTAAAACGTTATATAGCATTACCTTATAACGTAAAAGGTTATATAGTATTACGATATACCGTTTATCATTATATAGCATTACGTTATAACGTATAATGTTATATAGTATTACTTTATATCGTTTAACGTTATGTATCATATCAGTTTAACGTATAACGTTATATAGTATTACGTTATATCGTTTAACTTTATATAGCATATCAGAATAACGTATAACGTTATATAGTATTACGGCATAACGCATAACCTTATATAGTATTACGGTATAACGTAAAACGTTATATAGCATTACGTTAGAACGTATAACGTTATATAGTATTACTTTATATTGTTTAACGTTAGATAGTATTACGTAATAATGTAAAACGTTATATATCATTACGTTATACAGTTTAACGTTATATAGTATTACGTTATAATGTAAAACGTTATATAGCATTACGTTATACAGTTTAATGTTATATAGCATTACGTTATAACGTAAAAGGTTATATTGAATTACGATATACCGTTTAACGTTATATAGCATTACGTAATAACGTATAACGTTATATAGTATTACTTTGTAACGCTTAACGTTGTATAGCATTATGTTAAAGCGTATAACGTTATATAGCATTACGTTATAACGTATAACGTTATATAGTATTACTTTATATCGGTTAACGTTATGTAGCATTACGTCATAACGAGTAACACTATATAGTAATACGTTATGCCGTTTAACGTTATAAAGCATTACGTAATAACGTATAACGTTATATAGTAGTATGTTATGACATTTAACTTTATATAGCATATCAGTATAACGTATAACGTTATATACTATTAGGTTATAACGTATAACGTTATATAGCATTACGCTGTAACGTATAACGTTATATAGTATTACGGTACGCCGCTTAACGTTATAAAGCATTACGTGATAACGTAAAACGTTATATAGTATTACTTTATATCGTTTAACGTTATGTAGCATATCAGTTTAACGTCTAACGTTCTATAGTATTACGATATAACGTATAACCTTATATAGTATTACGATATAATGTATATCGTTATATAGCATTACGTAATAACGTATAACGTTATATAGTATTATGTTATGACATTTAACTTTATATAGCATATCAGTATAACGTAAAACGTTATATAGCATTACGTTATAACGTATAACGTTATATAGTATTACTTTATATTGTTTAACGTTAGATAGTATTACGTAATAATGTAAAACGTGTTATATCATTACGTTATACAGTTTAACGTTATATAGTATTACGTTATAATGTAAAACGTTATATAGCATTACGTTGTACAGTTAAATGTTATATAGCATTACGTTATAACGTAAAAGGTTATATTGAATTGCGATATACCGTTTAACGTTATATTGCGTTACGTAACAACGTATAACGTGGTATAGTATTATTCTATATCGTTGAACATTATGTAGCATATCAGTTTAACGTATAACGTTATATTGTATTACGTTATAACGTTTAACGTTATGTAGCATATCAGTATAACGTATAACGTTACATAGCATTACGTTATAACGTATAACGTTATATAGTATTACGTTATAACGTTCATCTCTATATAGCATATCAGTATAATGTGTAACGTTATATAGTATTAAGTTCTAACGTATAACGTGATATATCATAACGTTATAACGAATAACCCTATATAGTATTACGATATACCGTTTAACGTTATATTGCGTTACGTAACAACGTATAACGTGATATAGTATTGCTCTAGATCGTTGTAAGTTATGTAGCATATCAGTTTAATTTATAACGTTATATAGTATTACGTTATAACGTTTAACTATATATAGCATTACGCTATAACGTATAACCCTATATAGTACTACGATATACCGTTTAACGTTATATAGCATTACGTAATAACGTATAACGTTATATAGTATTACGTTATAACATTTAACGTTATATAGCATATCAGTATAACGTATAACGTTATATAGCATATCAGTATAACGTATAACGTTATATAGCATTATGTTATAACGTAAAACGTTTTATAGTATCACGTTATACCGTTTAACGTTATATAGCATATCAGTATACCGTTTAACGCTATTTAGTATTACGTTATAACGTATAGCGTTATGTATCATTACGTCAAAACGTATAACGTTAAATAGTATTGCGATATACCCTTTAACGTTATATAGCATATCAGTATAACGTTTAACGTTATGTAGCATTATGTTATAACGTATAACGTTATATAGTATTACTTTGTATCGCTTAACGTTGTATAGCATTATGTTATAATGTATAACGTTATATAGCATTACGTTATAACGTATAACGTTATATAGTATTACTTTATATCGTTTAACGTTATGTAGCATATCAGTTTAATTTAAAACGTTATGTAGTATAACGTCATATCGTATAACGTTATATAGCATTACGCTATAAAGTATATCGTTATATATGTAGTATCGGGAAAAGGGACGTGCCTGACCATGGGTCATACCTGACGCCCATTACAATATCGGGGTAATTAAAGGGGATTTACCTGCTAATGGATTACACCGATAGCCCATTACAACATCGGGGTAAATAAGGGCGAAATGTTATGGAATGAGTCAGGCACATCTGGGGGTTAGAGAAGGGGTAGGTCAGGCGAGGAGAGGATATTAAAAGGGGGAGTCGAGCAGAGGGACAGTCGATCAGCAGTTGAGGAAGACGTTAAGCTGTGAAGTTGAGGTGAAGCAGTGGAAGACGGACAGAGGATGTTAAGCAGTGCAGTTGTAGAAGACGGAAGTGAATTGTAGTCAGCTGTATGTTTGAGTATTGCTTAAGTGAATAAACGAACTTAGCGCTCCATATTCCATCATTTCCTTGTCCTTGCTCTAAGTTACTACATATTTTTGGGGGCTCAGCTGGGATTTAGAGCGTCAAGTGACAAGTGAAGAGTGTAAGTTACAGTTTGTTCGTGAGAGTGATACCTGAACAATGACTGACAACAATTCAGGAGAAGCAGGTTTGACTGACGAGCAGGTAGCTCAGATGAAAATATCTGAGCTGAAAGACGAGCTGAGGAGAAGACAGCTGAAAGTAGTGGGCAAAAAGCGTGAGTTGATGGTGCGATTGCTGGCTGCTTTACGCTTTGAGCGGGAACACGGTGCGCGTGAAGACGATTCTGATGATGATAACCACGCAGATTCAGAAGACGACGACGACGATGAGTTTAGCGTGATGGGGGACCGTTTAGACGTTAACGTTCCTGGATATCGCGATCTCAAGAGGCAAGAGGAGCCTAGGCGCACAATGCTAACGTTCAAGGACGTAGAGGACTCGCTAGAGAAATTCAGCGGAGATGATCTACTGAGCATAAATCGCTGGATCGAGGACTTTGAGGAAATGGCAGAAGCATGTGGTTGGACAGATATCCACATGGTAGCATTCGCCAAGAAGCTGCTCACAGGCTCCGCTCAAGCTTTTGTGCGACAAGAACGATGCACGAAGTCCTGGGATAAATTAAAGAAGTCGCTGAAGAATGAATTCCAGAACGTGGCGAGTGACCGGCAAATACATCAAGAGTTAGCGCATAGGAAGAAAAAAGCAGACGAGGGTCTGCTGCAATACATGTACAGTATGCGCGAAATTGCGGGACAAGGAAGAGTCGATATGCAGTCGTTAATTGACTACATTATTCAAGGTATTCCCGATAAGGTCACCAATAAGGCCACGTTATATGGTGCCAGGAACATGCAGGAGCTTAAGGAACGTTTTAAGCAATACGAAGCGATGAAACGGGACATGCAGTACGAAGCGATGGAACGGGACCTCAAAATGAAAACAGGAGTTAAGGAACGCACAGACGACAGGGAAAGGCAAACGAGCAGCGCCAAAAGAAGATGTTTTAACTGCGGTAGTGACGAGCATCTAAGCGCTAAGTGTCTGGAGAAAGAAAAAGGAGCTAAGTGCTTCAAGTGTGACGAATTTGGACATATAGCGGCGATGTGTGCAGCACGACCAAAAGAGACCTACGCCATTTTAAGACCAGAAGAGAAGAGGTATACGAAAGAAGTGTCGATAGAGGGCTGTAAGTTCGCATCATTGGTAGACACTGGTAGTGATCTTACTCTCATACGATCAGACGAGTATGCGAGGTTAGGATCACCACCTCTGGGAAAGCGTAAGCTTAAATTTGAAGGTTTGGGTTCCGCTGGCAATGAGACATGGGGCGAGTTTACAGAAGTAATGGCGGTCGATGGGCACGAATTCCCAGTCACTGTGCATGTGGTTTCAAACAATGTACTGTCGAAACACGGTCTATTGTTAGGGACTGATTTTCTGGATCAGTTGGAGTTGCGGATCAAGCGAGGCGAGGTGACCTTTGTACGACTGGACGAACAGACTGACGAAGACACGCCGGACGTATTGAAAATAGACGCAATAGAACAGAAGGACGAAATAGACCCATCGCCAACATCGGTTACAGAGGGACAGAGTTTCTTGGGACTTCAGGATCCGCAGGTTCGAAAATTGATCGACGAAGAGAGGGCCGTGGAATTCGAAGAGCAACGTCGCGAGCTGTGTGAGGACGCAAGGAAGACTATCGCTGCCACCCAAGAAGAAAATCGGAGGCGCTATAACAAGGGAAGGAAAAGCGCGAGACGATACCAAAGCGGGGACTTAGTGGCCATTAAACGAACGCAATTTGGCCCAGGATTAAAGCTCGGAGGAAGGTTTTTGGGTCCGTACCGGATAGTGCGGGTGATGCGGAATGACCGCTACATGGTGGAGAAAGTAGGTGAGCACGAAGGGCCTAAACAAACATCGACGACTGCCGAGTTTATGAAGCCTTGGGTCATAAACACCGACCATGACCCACCCGACGATAGCGGCGCTGAAGACAACATCTGAGGGCAGATGTCATTGCAGGAGGGCCGAGTGTAGTATCGGGAAAAGGGACGTGCCTGACCATGGGTCATACCTGACGCCCATTACAATATCGGGGTAATTAAAGGGGATTTACCTGCCAATGGATTACACCGATAGCCCATTACAACATCGGGGTAAATAAGGGCGAAATGTTATGGAATGAGTCAGGCACATCTGGGGGTTAGAGAAGGGGTAGGTCAGGCGAGGAGAGGATATTAAAAGGGGGAGTCGAGCAGAAGTTGAGGAGTCGAGCAGAGGGACAGTCGATCAGCAGTTGAGGAAGACGTTAAGCTGTGAAGTTGAGGTGAAGCAGTGGAAGACGGACAGAGGATGTTAAGCAGTGCAGTTGTAGAAGACGGAAGTGAATTGTAGTCAGCTGTATGTTTGAGTATTGCTTAAGTGAATAAACGAACTTAGCGCTCCATATTCCATCATTTCCTTGTCCTTGCTCTAAGTTACTACATATATTATTACGATATACCGTTTAACGTTATATAGCATTACGTTATAACGTATACCGTTATATAGCATTGTTATAACGTATAACGTTTTATAGTATCACGTTATACCGTTTAACGTTATATAGCATATCAGTATAACGTATTACGTTATATAACATTACGTTATAACGTATAACGTTATATAGTATTACTTTATATCGTTTAACGTTATATAGTATTACGTTATAATGTAAAACGTTATATAGCATTACGATATACAGTTTAATGTTATATAGCATTACGTTATAACGTAAAAGATTATATAGTATTACGATATACCGTTTAACGTTATATAGCATTACGTTATAACGTATAACGTTATATAGTATTACGGTATAACGTATAACGTTATGAAGCATTAAGTCCTAACGAGTAATACTATATAGTATTACGATATGCCGTTTAGCGTTATAAAGCATTACGTTATAACGTAAATCGTTATATAGTATTACGATGTGATGTTTAACGTTATATAGCGTATCAGTATGACGTATAACGTTATATAGCATTACGTTATAACGTATAACGTTATATAGTATTACGTTATGCCGTTTAACGTTATAAAGCGTTACGTTATAACGTACAAGGTTGTATAGTATTACGATATACCGTTTAACGTTATATTGCGTTACGTAACAACGTATAACGTGATATAGTATTGCTCTAGATCGTTGGAAGTTATGTAGCATATCAGTTTAATTTATAACGTTATATAGTATTACGTTATAACATTTAACGTTATATGGCATATCAGTATAACGTATAACGTTATATAGCATTATGTTATAACGTATAACGTTTTATAGTAACACGTTATACCGTTAAACGTTATATAGCATATCAGTATAACGTTCAACGTTATATAGCATTACGTAATAACGTATAACGCTATTTAGTATTACGTTATAACGTATAAGGTTATATAGCATTACGTTATAACGTATAACGTTATATAGTATTACGATATACCGTTTAACGTTATATAGCATTACGTTATAACGTATAACGTTATATAGTATTACTTTATATCATTTAACGTTATGTAGCATATCAGTTTAACGTATCACGTTATATAGTATTACTTTATATCGTTCAACGTTATGTAGCATATCAGTTTAATGTATAACGTTATATAGTATTACGTTATATCGTTTAACTTTATATAGCATATCAGAATAACGTATAACGTTATATAGTATTACGGCATAACGCATAACCTTATATAGTACGACGGTATAACGTACAACCTTATATTGTATTACGATATACCGTTTAACGTTATATAGCATAACGTAATAACGCATAACGTTATATAGTATTACGTTATAACGTTTAACGTTATATAGCATATCAGTATATCGTATAACGTTATATAGCATTACGCTATAACGTATAACCCTATATAGTATTACGATATACCGTTTAACGTTATATAGCACTACGTAATAACGTATAACGTTATATAGTATTACGTTATAACATTTAACGTTATATAGCATATCAGTATAACGTATAGCGTTAGATAATGTTAGATTATAACGAATAACGTTATATAGCATATCAGTATAACTTATAACGTTATATAGCATTATGTTATAACGTATAACGTTTTATAGTATCACGTTATACCGTTTAACGTTATATAACATATCAGTATAACGTTTAACGTTATATTGCATTACGTAATAACGTATAACGCTATTTAGTATTACGTTATAACGTATAACGTGATGTATCATTACGTCAAAACGTATAACGTTAAATAGTATTGCGATATACCCTTTAACGTTATATGGCATATCAGTATAACGTTTAACGTTATATAACATTATGTTATAACGTATAACGTTATATAGCATTACGTTATAACGTATAACGTTTTATAGTACCACGTTATACCGTTTAACGTTATATAGCATATCAGTATAACGTATTACGTTATATAACATTACGTTATAACGTATAACGTTATATGGTATTAATTTATATCGTTTAACGTTATATAGTATTACGTTATAATGTAAAACGTTATATAGCATTACGTTATACAGTTTAATGTTATATAGCATTACGTTATAACGTAAAAGGTTATATAGTATTACGATATACCGTTTAACGTTATATAGCATTACGTTATAACGTATAACGTTATACAGTATTACTTTATATCGTTTAACGTTATGTAGCATGTCAGTTTAACGTACCACGTTATATAGTATTACTTTATATCGTTTAACGTTATGCAGCATATCAGTTTAACGTATAACGTTATATAGTATTACGTTATATCGTTTAACTTTATATAGCATATCAGAATAACGTATAACGTTATATAGTATTACGGCATAACGCATAACCTTATATAGTATTACGGTATAACGTACAACCTTATATTGTATTACGATATACCGTTTAACGTTATATAGCATAATGTAATAACGCATAACGTTATATAGTATTACGCTATAACGTTTAACGTTATGTAGCATATCAGTATAACGTATAACGTTACATAGCATTACGTTATAACGTATAACGTTATATAGTATTATGTTAAAACGTTCATCTCTATATAGCATATCAGTATAACGTGTAACGTTATATAGCATTAAGTTATAACGTATAACGTGATATAGCATAACCTTATAACGTATAGCGTGATATAGTACTATTCTATATCGTTGAACATTATGTAGCATATCAGTTTAACGTATGACGTTATATAGTATTACGTTATAACGTTTAACTATATATAGCATATCAGTATAACGTATAACGTTATATAGTGTTACGTAATAACGTATAACGTTATATAGTATTACTTTGTATCGCTTAACGTTGTATAGCATTATGTTATAACGTATAACGTTATATAGCATTATGTTATATCGTATAACGTTATATAGCATTACGCTATAACGTATAACGTTATATATTATTACGATATACCGTTTAATGTTATATAGCATTACGTAATAACGTATAACGTTATATAGTATTACTTTGTATCGCTTAACGTTGTATAGCATTATGTTATAACGTATAACGTTATATAGCATTACGTTATAACGTATAACGTTATATAGTATTACTTTATATCGTTTAACGTTATATAGCATTACGTTATAACGTATAACGCTATAAGGTATTACGATATGCCGTTTAACGTTATAAAACGTTACGTTATAACGTTAGAGGTTATATAGCATTACGATATACCGCTTAACGTTATATTGCATTACGTAATAACGTATAACGTGATATAGTATTACTCTATATCGTTGAAAGTTATGAAGCATATCAGTTTAATTTATAACGTTATGTAGTATAACGCTGTAACGTATAACGTTATATATTATTACGATATACCGTTTAATGTTGTATAGCATAACATAATAACGTATAACGTTATATCGTATTACTTTATATCGCGTAACTTTATACAGCATATCAGAATAACGTATAACGTTATACAGTATTACGGTATAACGTTTAACGTTATATAGCAATACGTTATAACGTGAATGGTTATATAGTATTACGATATACCGCTTAACGTTATATTGCATTACGTAATAACGTATAACGTGATATAGTATTACTCTATATCGTTGAAAGTTATGAAGCATATCTGTTTAATTTATAACGTTATGTAGTATAACGCTGTAACGTATAACGTTATATATTATTACGATATACCGTTTAACGTTATAAAGCATTACGTCATAACGTATAACGTTATATAGCATTACGTTATATCGTCTAACTTTATATAGCATATCAGAATGACGTATAACGTTATATAGCATTATGTTATAACGTATAACGTTATATAGCATTACGTTATAACGTATAACGTTATATAGCATTACGTTATAACGTTTAACGTTATATAGCATATCAGTATAACGTTTAACGTTATATAGCATTATGTTATAACGTATAACGTTATATAGCATTACGTTATAACGTATAACGTTATATAGCATTACGTTATAATGTATAACGCTATATAGTATTACGATATGCCGTTTAACGTTATAAAGCATTACGTTATAACGTATACCGTTATATAGCATTATGTTATAACGTATAACGTTACATAGCATTACGTAATAACGTATAACGCTATTTAGTATTACGTTATAACGTTTAACGTTATGTATCATTACGTCAAAGCGTATAACGTTAAATAGTATTGCGATATACCCTTTAACGTTATATAGCATATCAGTATAACGTTTAACTTTATATAGCATTATGTTATAACGTATAACGTTATATAGCATTACGTTATAACGTATAACGTTATATAGCATTACGTTATAATGTATAACGCTATATAGTATTACGATATGCCGTTTAACGTTATAAAGCATTACGTTATAACGTATACCGTTATATAGCATTATGTTATAACGTATAACGTTTTATAGTACCACGTTATAACGTATAACGTTATATAGTATTAATTTATATCGTTTAACGTTATATAGTATTACGTTATAATGTAAAACGTTATATAGCATTACGTTATACAGTTTAATGGTTATATAGCATTACGTTATAACGTAAAAGGTTATATAGTATTACGATATACCGTTTAACGTTATATAGCATTACGTTATAACGTATAACGTTATAGAGTATTACGATATACCGTTTAACGTTATATAGCATATCACTATAACGTATAACGTTATATACCATTATGTTATAACGTATAACGTTATAGAGCATTACGATATCACGTTTAACGTTATATAGTATTGCGTTATAACGCTTAACTATATATAGCATATCAGTAAAACGTGTAACATTATATAGTATTACGATATACCGTTTAACGTTATATAGCATTACGCTATAACGTATAACGTTATATATTATTACGATATACCGTTTAACGTTATATACCATAACATAATAACGTATAACGTTATATAGTATTCCGTTATATCGTTTAACGTTATATATTATTACGGTATACCGTTTAACGTTATATAGCATAACATAATAACGTATAACGTTATATAGTGTTACGTTATATCGTATAACGTTCTATAGCATTACGTTATAACGAATTACGTGATATGGTACTACTCTATATCGTTGAACATTATTTCCCTTGTCAGTTCATCGTATCACTTTATATAGTATTACGTTCTAACGTGTAACGTTATGTAGTATGACGATATACCGTTTGACGTTATATAGCACTACGTAGTAAGGTATAACTATAGATAATATTACTTTATATCGTTTAACGTTATGCAGCATATCTGTTTAACGTATAACGTTATGCAGCATATCTGTTTAACGTATAACGTTATATAGTATTACGTTATATCGTTTAACAGTATATAGCATATCAGTATAACATTTAACGTTATATAGCATTATGCTATAACGTATAACGTTATATAGTATTACTTTGTATCGTTTAACGTTATATAGCATTATGTTATAACGTATAACGTTATGTAGCATTACGTTATAACGTATAACGTTATATAGTGTTACTTTATGTCGTTTAACGTTATGTAGCATATCAGTTTAACGTGTAAAGTTATGTAGTATTACGTTATATCGTTTGACATTATATAGCATATCAGAATAACGTATATCGTTATATTGTATTACGGTATAACGCATAACCTTATATAGTATTACGTTATATCGTACAACCTTATAATGTATTACGATGTACCATTTAACGTTATATAGCATTACGTAATAACGTATAACGTTATATAGTATTACGTTATAGCGTATAAAGCTATATACTATTACGTTATAACGTTCATCTCTATATAGCATATCGGTATAACGTGTAACGTTATATAGTATTACGTTATAACGTAAAACGTTATAAAGCATTACGTTATAACGTATAACGTTATATAGTAGTACTTTATATCGTTTAACGCTATATAGTATTACGTTATAATGTAAAACGTTATATAGCATTACGTTATAACGTAAAAGGATATATAGTATTACAATATAACGTAAAAGGTTATATAGTATTACGATATGACGTTTATCGTTATATAGCATGTCCGTATAACGTATGACGTTATATAGTATTACGTTATAACATATAACGTTATATGGCATTACGTTATAATGTATAACGCTATACAGTATTACGATATACCGTTAAGCGTTATATAGCACTGCGATATAGCGTATAACGATATATGGTATTACGATATAATGTTTAACGTTACATAGCATTACGTTATAACGTATAACGTTATGTATCATAACGTCAAAACGTATAACGTTATATAGCATTACGTTATAACGTATAACGTTATGTATCATAACGTCAGAACGTATAACGTTATATGGTATTACGATGTACCGTTTATCGTTATATAGCATATCAGTATAACGTGTAACGTTGTATAGTATTACGTTATAACGTGTAACGTTATGTGTCACAACGTCAAAGTGTATAACGCTATATAGCATTACGAAATACCGTTTATCTTTATATAGCATATCAGTTTAACGGATAACGTTATATACCATATCAGTATAACGTATAACGTTATATAGCATTACGTTATAACGTATAACGTTATACAGCATTACATTATAACGTTTATCTCTATATAGCATATCAGTATAACGTGTAACGTTATATAGTTTTACGTAATAATGTATAACGTTATATAGCATTACGATATACCGTTTAAAGTTATATAGCATTACGATATAACGTGTAACGTTATATAGTATTACGATATAATGTTTAACGTTACATGGTATTACGTTATATCGTATAAAGTTATGTATCATAACGTCAAAACGTATAACGTTATATAGTATTCCGATATACCGTGTAACGCTATATAGCATATCAGTATAACGTGTAACGATATATAGTATTTCGTTATAACGTATAACGTTATAGAGCATTACGATATCACGTTTAACGTTATATAGTATTGCGTTAGAACGTTTAACTCTATATAGCATATCAGTAAAACGTGTAACGTTATATAGTATTACGATATACCGTTTAACGTTATATAGCATTACGCTATAACGTATAACGTTATATAGTAGTACTTTATATAGTTTAACGCCATATAGTATTACGTTATAACGTATAACGTTATATAGCATGTCCGTATAACGTATGACGTTATATAGTATTACGTTATAACGTTTAACGTTATATATTATTACGATATACCGATTAACGTTATATAGCAATACGTAGTAACGTATAACGTTAGATAGTATTACTTTATATGGTTTAACGTTATATAGCATTATGTTATAACGTATAACGTTATATAGCATTACGTTATAACGTATAAAGCTATATAGTATTACGTTATAACGTTCATCTCTATATAGCATATCGGTATAACGTGCAACGTTATATAGTATTACGTTATAACGTAAAACGTTATAAAGCGTTACGTTATAACGTAAAAGGCTATGTAGTATTACAATACACCGTTTAGCGTTATATAGCATTATGTTATAACGTATAACGTTATATAGTATGACGTTATAACGATTAACTCTATATAGCATATCAGTATAACGTGTAACGTTATATAGTCTTACGTTATATCGTATAACGTTCTACAGCATTACGTTATAACGTATATCGTGATATAGTATTACTCTATATTGTTGAACGTTATGTAGCTTATCAGTTTAATGTATAACGTTATATAGTATTACGATATGCCGTTTAACGTTATATCGCACTACGTAGTAACGTACAACGTTAGATTGTATTACTTTAAATGGTTTAACGTTATATAGCATTATGTTAAAACGTATGACGTTATATAGTATTACGATATACCGTTTATCGTTATATAGCATATCAGTATAACGTTTAACGTTATATAGCATTACGTAATAACGTTTAACGTTATATAGCATTTCGTTATAATGTATAACGTTATATAGTATTACGATATACCGCTTAACGTTATATAGCACTACGATATAACGTTTAACGTTATATATTATTACGATATACCGTTTGACGTTATGTAGCATATCAGTATAAAGTATAACGATGTATAGCATTACGTTATAACGTGTAACGTTATATAGTATTTCGATAGAACGTTTAACTTTATAAAGCATATCAGTATAACGTATAACGATATGTAGCATTACGTTATAACGTATAACGTTATATAGTAGTACGATACACCGTTTTACGTTAGATAGCTTATCAGTATATCGTATAACCTTATATAGTATTACGTTATAACGTATAAAGTTATATAGTATTACGATATACTGGTTAACGTTATATAGCATTACGTTATTACGTATAACGCTATGTAGTATTGCGATATAACGTATAACTTTACACAGCATTACGATATACCGTTTAACGTTGTATATTATTACCTTATAACGTATAACGTTATATAGTATTACGTTATAACGTATAACGTTACATAGTATTACGATGTAGCGTTTAACGTTATATATTATTTCCTTATAAAGTATAACGTTACATAGTATCACGTTATAACGTATAACTTTACATAGTATTACGATATACCGTTTAACGTTCTATATTATTACCTTATAACGTATAACGTTACATAGTATTGCGATATAAAGTTTATCGTTATAAAGTGTTACGATATAACTTTTAACGTTACATAGCATATCAGTATAACGTGTAACGTGGTATAGTATTACGTTATAACGTATAACGTTATATAGCATTACGTTATAATGTATAACGCTATATAGTATTACGATATAACGTTTAACGATATATAGCATTACGTTATAACGTATAACGCTATATAGTATTACGATATAACGTTTAACGTTATATAGTATTACCTTATAACGTATAACACTATATAGTATTACGATAAAACGTTTAACGTTATGTAGTATTACCTTATAACGTCTAACGTTATATAGCATTACGCTATAACCTATAACGTTGTACAGCATATCAGTGTAACGTGTAACGTCGTATAGTATTACGTTATAACGCATAAGGATATATAGCATATCAGTTAAAAGTCTAACGTTTTATAGCATATCAGTACAACGTGTAACGTTGTATAGTATTGCGTTATTACGTATAACGTTATATAGTATTACGTTATAATGTTTGACGTTATATAGCATATCAGTATAACGTGTAACGTGGTATAGTATTACGTTATAACGTATAACGTTATATAGCATTAAGTTAAAATGTATAACGTTATATGGTATTACGATATACCGTTTGACGTTATATAGCATTACGTTATTACGTATAACGCTATGTAGTATTGCGATATAACGTATAACTTTACACAGCATTACGATATACCGTTTAACGTTGTATATTATTACCTTATAACGTATAACGTTATATAGTATTACGTTATAACGTATAACGTTACATAGTATTACGATATACCTGTTAACGTTATATAGCATTACGTAATAACATATAACGTTATATAGTATTACGTTATAACGTTTGACGTTATATAGCATATCAGTATAACGTATAACGTTATATAGCATTACGTACTCACGTATAACGTTATATAGTATTACTTTATATCGTTTAACGTAATGTAGCATATAAGTTTAACCTCTATCGCTATATGGTATTACGATGTAACGTTTAACTTTACATAGCATATCAGTATAACGTGTAACGTTATATAGCATTACGTTACAACGTATAAATTTATATAGCACAACGATTTAACGTTTAACGCTATATAGTATTACGATATAACGTTTAACGTTACATAGCATTACGTAATAACGTATAACGTTATGTAGAACTACGATATAACGTTTCACGTTACAAAGCATATCAGTATAACGTGTAACGGTGTATAGTACTACGTTATAACGCATAACGTCATATAGCATATCAGTATAACGTCTAACGTTGTATAGTATTTCGTTATAACGTATAACGTTAGATAGCATTACCACATAACGTTTAATATTATGTAGCATACCAGTATAACTTGTAACGTTATATAGTATTACGTTAAAACGCATAACGTCATATAGCATATCAGTATAACGTATAACGTTATATTGTATTACGTTATAACGTATAAAGGTATATAGTATTACGATATACCGTTTAACGTTATATAGCATTACGTACTCACGTATAACGTTATATAGTATTACTTTATATCGGTTAACGTAATGTAGCGTATAAGTTTAACCCCTAACGTTATATGGTATTACGATATAACGTTTAACTTTATATAGCATATCAGTATAACGTGTAACGTTATATAGCATTACGTTGCAACGTATAAAGTTATACAGCACTACGATATAACGTTTAACGTTGTATAGTAATACGATGTACCGTTTAACGTTATATAGCACTACGTTATAACGTATAACGCTATATAGTATTACGATATAACGTTTAACGTTATATAGTATTAGGATATACAGTTTAACGTTGTATAGCATATCATATTGACGTCTAACGTTGTATAGTATTACGTTAAACCGCATAACGTTATATAGCATATCAGTATAACGGCTAAGGATATAGAAATACGTTATATCGTCTAACGTTATAAAGCATTACGTTATAACTTATAACGTTATATAGTATTACGATATACCGTTTAACGTTATATAGCATTATGTTATAACGTATAACGTTATATAGTATTTCGTTATAACGTATAACGTTATATAGTATTTCGATAGAACGTTTAATTTTATATAGCATATCAGTATAACGTATAACGTTATATAGCATTACGTTACAACGTATCAAGTTATACAGCACTACGTTATAACGTATAACGTTATATAGCATTACGTAATAACGTTTAGCTTTATATAGCATATCAGTATAACGTATAACGATATATAGTATTTCGTCATAACGTATAACGTTATATAGTATTTCGATAGAACGTGTAACTTTATATAGCATATCAGTATAACGTATAACGTTATACAGTATTATGATATACCGTTTAATGTTATATAGCATTACGTATTAACGTGTAACGTTATATAGTAGTACCATATTTCGTTTAACGTAACGTAGCATATATGTTTAACCTCTATCGTTATATGGTATTACGATATAACGTTTAACATTATATAGTAATACCTTATAACGTATAACGCTATATAGTATTACGATATAACGTTTAACATTACATAGCATTACGTTATAACGTGTAACGTTATTTAGTATTACTTTATATCGTTCTACGTTATATAGCATATCATTATAACGTCTAACGTTGTATAGTATTACGTTAAACCGCATAATGTTATATATCATATCATTATAACGTCTAAGGTTATATAGAATTGCGTTATATCGTCTAACGTTATATAACATTACGTTATAACGTATAACGTTATATAGTATTACGATATACCGTTTAACGTTATATAGCAATACGTTATGACGTATAACGTTATATAGCACATCAGTATAACGTCTAACGGTTTATAGCATATCAGTATAACGTGTAACTTTGCATAGTATTACGTTATAACGTATAACGTTTCATAGGACTACGATATAACGTTTAACGTCATATAGTATAACGATATAACGTTTATCGTTACACAGCATATCAGTATAACGTATAACGTTATATAGTATTACGTTATAACGTATAACGTCCTATAGCATTACGATATACCGTTCAACGCTATATAGTATTACGATATAACGTTTAACGTTACATAGTATTACCGTTTAACGTATAACGCTATATAGCACATCAGTATGACGTCTAACGGTTTATAGTATATCAGTGTAGGGTGTAACGCTTTACAGCAAATCTGCATAACGTGTAACGTTGTATAGTATTACGTTATAATGTATAACGTTATATAGTATTACTTTATATCGTTTAACATTATGTAGCCTATAAGTATAAGGTATAACGATATATAGAATGGCGTAATAACGTTTAACGTTATATAGTATTACGTTATAACGCACGAAGTTATATAGCATTACGCTATAACGTAAAATGTTATACAGCACTACGTTATAAAGTATAACGTTATGTAGCACTCCGATATGACGTGCAACGTTATATAGCATTACGCTGTAACGTTTAACGTTATATAGCATTACCATATAACGTTAATCGTTATACAGCATATCAGTATGACGTGCAACGTTGTATGGTATTACGTTATAACGTGTAACTTTATATAGTATTACGATATAGCGTTTAACGTTATATAGCATTACGTAATAACGTATAACGTTATGTAGTATTACATTATAACGTTTAACGTTATATAGCATTACGATTTACCCTTCAACGTTATATAGTATTACGTTATAACGTATAACGTCCTATAGTATTACGATATACCGTTCAACGCTATATAGTATTACGATATAACGTTTAACGTTACATAGTATTACCGTTTAACGTATAACGCTATAGAGCACATCAGTATGACGTCTAACGGATTATAGTATATCAGTGTAGCGTGTAACGCTTTACAGCAAATCAGCATAACGTGTAACGTTGTATAGTGTTATGTTATAATGTATAACGTTATATAGTATTACTTTATATCGTTTAACATTATGTAGCCTAAAAGTATAAGGTATAACTATATATAGAATGGCGTAATAACGTTTAACGTTATATAGCACTACGTTATAACGTATAACGCTATATAGTATTACGATATAACGTTTAACCTCATATAGTATTACCTTATAACGCATAACGCTACATAGTATTACGATATAACGTTTAACGTTATATAGCATATCATATTGACGTCTAACGTTGTATAGTATTACGTTAAACCGCATAACGTTATATAGCATATCAGTATAACGGCTAAGGTTATATAGAAATACGTTATATCGTCTAACGTTATAAAGCATTACGTTATAACTTATAACGTTATATAGTATTACGATATACCGTTTAACGTTATATAGCATTATGTTATAACGTATAACGCTATATAGTATTAAGATATAACGTATAGCGTTATACAGTATTGCGTTAGAACGTACAACGTAATATAGCATTACGAAATAAAGTATAACGTTATATAGCATTACCATACAACGTTTAACGTAATGTAGCATATCAGTTTAACCTCCAACGTTATATGGTAATACGATATAACGTATAACGTTATATAGCATTACGTAATAGCTTTTAACGTTATATAGTATTACGTTATAACTTATAACGTTACATAGCACTACCATATAACGTTTAACCATATATAGTATTACGATATAACGTTTAACGTTATATAGCGCATCAGTATAACGTGTAACGTTGTACAGTATTACGTCATAACGTATAACGTTACGTATCATTAAGTTATAACGTATAAAGTTATCTAGTATTACGATATACCGTTTAACGTTATAAAGCATTACGAAACAACGTATAACGTTATATAGTATTACGTTATAACGTTTAAAGTTATATAGCATAGCACTATAACGTATAACGGTATATATCATTATGTTATAACGTATAACTTTATATAGCACTACCATATAACGTTTAACGTTATATAGTATTACGATATAACGTTTAACGTTACATAGCATATCAGCATAACGTGTAACGTTGTATAGAATTAAGTTATAACGGATAACGTTATATAGTATTACGATATACCGTTTAACATTATATAGCATTACGTAATAACGTATAACGTTATATAGTATTACGATATACCGTTTGACGTTATATAGCATTACGTTGTAACGTATAACGCTATATAGTATTGCGATATAACGTTTAACGTTATATTGTGTTACGTTATAACGTATAACGTTATATACCATTACGCTAGAACGTATAACGTTATACAGCATATCAGTGTAACGTGTAACGTCGTATAGTATTACGTTATAACGCATAATGATACATAGCATATCAGTTAAACATCTAACGTTTTATAGCATATCAGTATAACGTGTAACGTTGTATAGTATAACGTTATTACGTGTAACGTTGTATAGTATTACGTTATTGCGTATAACATTATTTAGTATTACGTTTTAACGTATAACGTTACATAGTATTACGATATAGCGTTTAACGTTATATATTATTTCCTAATAACGTATAACGTTATATAGCATTACGCTATAACGTATAACGTTGTACAGCATATCAGTGTAACGTGTAACGTCGTATAGTATTACGTTATAACGCATAATGATATATAGCATATCAGTTAAACGTCTATCGTTTTATTGCATATCAGTATAACGTTTAACGTTATATAGCATTGCGCTGTAACGTATAACGTTGTAAAGCATATCAGTGTAACGTGTAACGTCGTATAGTATTACGTTATGACGCATAACCATATATAGCACATCAGTTTAACGTGTAACGATATATAGCATATCAGTGTAACGTGTAACGTTGTATAGTATTACGTTATAACGCTTAACGTTATATAGCATAACGTTAGAACGTATAATGTTATATAGCATATCAGAATAACGTATAACGTTATATAGTATTACGTTATAACGTATAACGTTACATAGTATTACGATGTAGCGTTTAACGTTATATATTATTTCCTTATAAAGTATAACGTTACATAGTATCACGTTATAACGTATAACTTTACATAGTATTACGATATACCGTTTAACGTTCTATATTATTACCTTATAACGTATAACGTTACATAGTATTGCGATATACCTTTTAACGTTATTTAGCATTACGTAATAACATATAACGTTATATAGTATTATGTTATAACGTTTGACGTTATATAGCATATCAGTATAACGTATAACGTTATATAGGATTACGTTATAACGTATAACGTTATATAGCACTACGATATAACGTTTATCGTTATAAAGTGTTACGATATAACTTTTAACGTTACATAGCATATCAGTATAACGTGTAACGTGGTATAGTATTACGTTATAACGTATAACGTTATATAGCATTACGTTATAATGTATAACGCTATATAGTATTACGATATAACGTTTAACGATATATAGCATTACGTTATAACGTATAACGCTATATAGTATTACGATATAACGTTTAACGTTATATAGTATTACCTTATAACGTATAACACTATATAGTATTACGATAAAACGTTTAACGTTATGTAGTGTTACCTTATAACGTCTAACGTTATATAGCATTGCGCTATAACCTATAACGTTGTACAGCATATCAGTGTAACGTGTAACGTCGTATAGTATTACGTTATAACGCATAAGGATATATAGCATATCAGTTAAACGTCTAACGTTTTATAGCATATCAGTACAACGTGTAACGTTGTATAGTATTGCGTTATTACGTATAACGTTATATAGTATTACGTTATAATGTTTGACGTTATATAGCATATCAGTATAACGTGTAACGTGGTATAGTATTACGTTATAACGTATAACGTTATATAGCATTACGTTAAAATGTATAACGTTATATGGTATTACGATATACCGTTTGACGTTATATAGCATTACGTTATTACGTATAACGCTATGTAGTATTGCGATATAACGTATAACTTTACACAGCATTACGATATACCGTTTAACGTTGTATATTATTACCTTATAACGTATAATGTTATATAGTATTACGTTATAACGTATAACGTGATATAGCATTACGTTATAACGTATAACGTTACATAGTATTACGATATAGCGTTTAACGTTATATATTATTTCCTAATAACGTATAACGTTATATAGCATTACGCTATAACGTATAACGTTGTACAGCATATCAGTGTAACGTGTAACGTCGTATAGTGTTACGTTATAACGCATAACGATATATAGCATATCAGTTAAACGTCTAACGTTTTATAGCATATCAGTATAACGTGTAACGTTTTGTAGTATTACGTTATATTGTTTAACGTTATGTAGCATGTCAGTTTAACGTCTAACGTTGTCTGTAAAACTTTATCAGGATCTGCCCCAATGGGTACATTACCGCAATGCTCATTGCGGACAAATCTGCAATCTGGACAACACATCTTATGAATTAGCATGGGAGTACTACCCTTTGACCAGTGACTTAAAACCACTTGACATTCGAAACATTTCACATTATCCATGATGCCTGTATAGTAGAATCCTGCTGCTGCAAGACTGGTAGGATCAATGAAAGATACGGGCCAGTTTCGAAAACTTGAGCGTCTTGCTCCTTCGAAACGAAAATCATCGTAATTCTCACGAAGGCCACGAGAAGTGGATGGAACTGGCGGAGTTGGATGATCCGGCGGCATTTGTATTGGGAATTGACGATGATATGGTGGCATTGACGACGTCGACGGCATCGGTGATGTTAAATCAACCACCCTGGCTGAAGATGCAAGGGATGTTAAATCAAGCATAGTTACTGGAAATACCAGGGATGTCGAAGGTATGGCTAAATCATCCGCCGATGTTGAATCAACCGCCGATGTTGAATCAACCGACGAAGTTGAATCAACCGACGAACTTGAATTAACTGACAACATAGAAGGAACAGAGAGTGTATCTTCATCTTCTGAAGATTCTTCGTATTGTCGTAGCAAAGGTAGCAAGTTGAATACGGGAATCATCTCATCCATATTTTTTGATACCTATTAAAAAAAAAAAAAAGAAGAGGAAGAAATTAAAATATCTAGTAACTGCAACAAGCCGATATTATCGAAGTAATCTCAGTTCCGTGTGTTTTAGAGCAAAAGTTAAAAATTATCTTTGAAGAATTACAGCGATTTCATTAGATATTTGTAGCGTTTGAAGGATCCCGAAACATTCCATACAATCCACATAAATTCTCTCGCTACGATATTTTGACTTTCAAATGGTAAAACGTTTTTAGTTAACTTATTATATTTTCAAGAAATCTCATACGTGTACAATTGTTCAAACAGAAATATATCACAGACAAAACTTACGAATATGAGATTTTAGGTAGCCCTTCAACAGCTCACCAACTCTTCAAATAGAATCTTGACAAAGATTTAATATCTTCTTCTTGTATATTTTATATTTTTAAATTTACTGACGCTGCACTATCCTACTAAAGAACCGAGAAAACTCTTACACACTTAGAGTAAGATTAAACCTTGTTGCTAGTATGTACCTGTATATGTAACCTTTTCCTGCAAATCTGATCCCCACCACATTGCTCCTTCATCGCACTATTGGGCACTGTGGAGAATGCGTAAGTTGTCGACCAATCAAATGACATCGATGCTCCGCCCCTTACTGCAATGTACTGTACTGTATTATCATTCCGTGGATATGCCTTGGAGTAGAAGGATAACTTTTGTCCTAAATATTACTATCTGAAAATCTCAGGCAAACACTCCGTGTCTAATTCTACTTTATAGCAGTAGCGTACACACAGCCTCGGTATTAATCATCGCGGAATATAATAAAATTATTTTTACAAATAAGTACGCAATTTGTTCAATATGTGAAACATCTCACACAGGGTTTCTGCAGGAAAATTCAACCGTTTGTAACATTTTGTAAATTTATTATGAGACAAAGTTCTCTCGCGATGCGGATAGTAAGATGCTGTGGCATAATGTTATATTATATTTTATCTATTATATCATATTAAATATATATCGCAATCATACATCGTCTTTGGCACTTTTCGCAAATGTTCCCTGCAACACTATACTTTTGTCTGACACTAAAACTGTTAATTGCGTATGCACTAGATGATAGTAAATACGAAGATTAAAGTAATTACTTAAAGCAATACACGTGGCTTGAAAAGCAGTAAAATCTTGAGAAATAACGTGGGAAACGTTCCCGTTTGACAAATGCAAAAAAAAAGTATCGACGAAGTAAAACTATTAAAATTGACGGTGCCTGTGTTTTCTTACTAACAATCCTAAAGTTGTTAAAGTGAGTCATCATTCGCGTTATTGAATGTCTCTAGCAGGTGTTTACATTCGTATCAAATGTAGCGGCTCATCTACGGTATTCGTTTACCCTCATTTCTCTTGTTTTTCTAATTTTTCTTTATCTTTCTCTGGCATGTTGCATTTTATGCGTCTTTGGCACCAAAGATTCCCAGTTGGAAATCTAAACTGGCTTTTGTTGAGATAAATGTCATGTTGGTATTGTCACCAGTTCTTACATCCAGAGTTGGTGCAACTGCTTGCGATTCTCTTCTGTTTTTCCCCGTCCGCCACGTTTTCTTTTATCTGAGTATCCGATCTGTCGTAAATGGCTGTGCAAGGTGGTGCAATACGCAGCATACAAACCTAATCTGTAGGAATCTATTAAATATCAAAACCTAAAACAATGTAATAACAGTTTTAAACAGCATCTGAATAACGATAGCATCCGAGAAAACAACTTGCGATTAAAAGAGTCGTATATGGAAAAACTCGAAGGTTTATTATATATTGATATAAAAAGATCACTGTGAACATTTTTCAATGAATTTCTATATTGTTTTATCGAAAAAATTTAGATTGACTTGTGTGCAACTATCTACCCTATTCTATAAATTATTTCAAGAAATGTAAGTGTAACTGCTGTTTCTTCCATATTTATGTAAAAAGGTATTAGATGAGTTTTCAAATAACCTATACTCTATGACGCCATCATTCTGTTTAACAAAATTTGAGCTGATTAACGTAAAAACGTCAATTTATAAAAAAATTGCAAAAATATACAGCTGTTGCTTACAAAATGTTTATTTTAGTATTTACTACCGCAGCACATTTTTTCACTATATTCTACATTCATATAATCTTTTTGTCTTTTTGTACAGGTCCCCAGATCTGGCAACATGCAAATCTTCGTTAAGACCTTAGCAGGGAAATCTATTACTCTTGAGGTTGAAGCTTCTGACACAATGCAGAATGTGAAAGCTATGATCCAAGACAAAGAGGGTATTATTACCATTAATGCTAACAATTTGCAATAGAAACATATACAAAATAACTAGGATATTTTAATTTAACTGTATTGTTTGCAAAGATTGCAGATCATTCGGCCACAAGATTTAAATATTCAATACAAGGAAGATCTTGATACTGCTCTTGAATATGTGCCTGAATTTGGTCCATTGCGCCAACAAAATGTTCCTCCGAAGATGAACAATGAAAATGTATTTGGGGAAAATAAACCAATGTGACCACGTTACGGGACACCTCCAAGAGGAATAATTTACGATTCAGTAGAAGCAACAATGTTTGTTTTACTAAAACATTACTGACTAGGTCCATACGTGCATATATTTCTCGAACAAGAAGTAAATATGTTATTAAATTATGTGTGCTATATATATGTATAAAGTTTTATTGTAAATTTATATTGTAAATTTATTTCAGGTTGACATTGATCTGTTTATGACTTTAACTAATAAAGATCTAATTGAAATTGGCATAAAAAAGGAAGCTGACGGGAAAACTGTATTAGTAGTGATAAATGTATCACAAAAAATCAGTGATACAAAAAGAATTTATTACCTAATACTAATTATATCTAACTGTATATTATCATTTTGTTTGTTATGTACTAAAGCTGCTTTAATGTATAAATTTAAAAATATAATACGATATATTACAGCATATTAGTATTATTTGTTATACTAACTTAGTACACTTAAGAACACATATGATACATTTCTATTTTTGCTTATAAAGGTACATTTACAAACGAAATGGCTGTAAAATTGTTGTATTCTTGATGTGTGCTAATACTTCATTAATAAGTACACTTTTTTTTTGTTTTAGCATCATGTGGAACTGAACACACTTTTAGAGAATCGCTCAATTAGCTATTCTTCGTTTAATCTAACTGATATATTTTTGCCATTGTCTGCACAATATTGTTTTGATCCTATTTAGTAAATTATAGTATAATTATATGTAATTTTAACTTAATCGCACAGAATTTAGAAACATGAACATGTGTATACTGGTAAGGTGAGCTGCTATCTTTATGAGATTTAGCTTTTGATAGTTTCTCCTTTAGTGTTAAATGTTTTTGTCTTAGATCTTCTGCTTGCGGTAGCTATTTTTAAATGGAAAAGATTATAAGCGAAGCATATACAATGAAAGTATAATAAAAGAAAAAGTAAGCCATGATTCTTATGATTTGAAATATATATGTATAATACAGTTTCATTTTACTAACAATAAGGGGGATAAAAGAAAGAACAATTAGTTAGATGCGGAAAAAGTTAACTTTATCTAGATAAAATAATATACATAATTCAAATTAGTCTTTAATTGAGTAACATACATGAGTAAAATAGGGAAAAAGTAAAAAATATACAGAAAAAATGTATGTGATTAGTTTAATATTATGTTTCTATTTATTAATTACTGTAGAAATAGTTCTAAAAATAAAATACTTTATCATTTCCTGATACATACACTTAATTTAACGATACATAGTATCACACATTTTAGTGTGTGTAGGTCATTTTTAAATAATTATAAAGTATATTTATATAAGAGGTGTGAATAAGCTAATTTATATATGTACATAACTATGTATATTGATGCGCATGCATTAAGGCAAAAATGTACGAGTTACTGCCTTAATTTCTCTTCTGCAAATTATGCATTGTGCGAAAGCTGGTGCACAAAAATGGCAAGTTGCTAGATGTGCACAAGGTAGAAATATAATAGTTGCTTCTCGTTCCGTGCAAACTTTACACGAACGAGCATCTCTTAATGCTCGATTTTCTTCCTCCAGGGCAGCTAAAATAGTAAACAGTATATGTAAATATAACATATAATAAAATTTATTTTATGTATACGGATTTCACGCAAATTAACGAATTTATGATCAATCTGTGTTTTTATTTTTATTACTTACCAAGTTTCTCAACGAGAGTTACTTCGTCAATTTCATTTTCACTATTGGGTCTCTCATCTCTCCCAACTATATCTTGTGTTGGTGCCTGAAATAAATATAATGTACATAAGTATATATTGGAATTATTAATTATACATATGGTTCAGGGTGTATGTTTTTCTACTTACTTCTGTAGATGTTTCATAATACTCCTGGCCTGTTACATTATTAATATATTCCCCGCCCCGTACTGTTAATAAATAACAACAACCGGGAGATAAATGTGCATGGTGTTGCCATGGATCTTCTGCTGTTCTCCAATTTCCTATACTAATTCCACAATGGTAACAGGTAGTGATATCATTTATTCCGGTGTAATAGAAGCCTGCATCGGCTAATTCTTCACTTGTCTGTGTCATATATGTAGGCCATGTTGCGAATGAATTTAATCTGGATTGGTAACTAGCATAATCCAAATTTTTTGGTTTCTGAACTCTTTTTAGTCCCAAACGACTAAGTTCATATGCCGTCGGGTATCGTAAATATCTTAAAAATCGATGGTCATTAAAATCAAATGATTCTTGATATTGTAATCCATAAGGACATGATATATTTCTCTTTCTTCGTTTTGTCCGTAAAACTTTATCAGGATCTGCCCCAATGGGTACATTACCGCAATGCTCATTGCGGACAAATCTGCAATCTGGACAACACATCTTATGAATTAGCATGGGAGTACTACCCTTTGACCAGTGACTTAAAACCACTTGACATTCGAAACATTTCACATTATCCATGATGCCTGTATAGTAGAATCCTGCTGCAGCAAGACTGGTAGGATCAATGAAAGATACGGGCCAGTTTCGAAAACTTGAGCGTCTTGCTCCTTCGAAACGAAAATCATCGTAATTCTCACGAAGGCCACGAGAAGTGGATGGAACTGGCGGAGTTGGATGATCCGGCGGCATTTGTATTGGGAATTGACGATGATATGGTGGCATTGACGACGTCGACGGCATCGGTGATGTTAAATCAACCACCCTGGCTGAAGATGCAAGGGATGTTAAATCAAGCATAGTTACTGGAAATACCAGGGATGTCGAAGGTACGGCTAAATCATCCGCCGATGTTGAATCAACCGCCGATGTTGAATCAACCGACGAAGTTGAATCAACCGACGAACTTGAATTAACTGACAACATAGAAGGAACAGAGAGTGTATCTTCATCTTCTGAAGATTCTTCGTATTGTCGTAGCAAAGGTAGCAAGTTGAATACGGGAATCATCTCATCCATATTTTTTGATACCTATTAAAAAAAAAAAAAAGAAGAGGAAGAAATTAAAATATCTAGTAACTGCAACAAGCCGATATTATCGAAGTAATCTCAGTTCCGTGTGTTTTAGAGCAAAAGTTAAAAATTATCTTTGAAGAATTACAGCGATTTCATTAGATATTTGTAGCGTTTGAAGGATCCCGAAACATTCCATACAATCCACATAAATTCTCTCGCTACGATATTTTGACTTTCAAATGGTAAAACGTTTTTAGTTAACTTATTATATTTTCAAGAAATCTCATACGTGTACAATTGTTCAAACAGAAATATATCACAGACAAAACTTACGAATATGAGATTTTAGGTAGCCCTTCAACAGCTCACCAACTCTTCAAATAGAATCTTGACAAAGATTTAATATCTTCTTCTTGTATATTTTATATTTTTAAATTTACTGACGCTGCACTATCCTACTAAAGAACCGAGAAAACTCTTACACACTTAGAGTAAGATTAAACCTTGTTGCTAGTATGTACCTGTATATGTAACCTTTTCCTGCAAATCTGATCCCCACCACATTGCTCCTTCATCGCACTATTGGGCACTGTGGAGAATGCGTAAGTTGTCGACCAATCAAATGACATCGATGCTCCGCCCCTTACTGCAATGTACTGTACTGTATTATCATTCCGTGGATATGCCTTGGAGTAGAAGGATAACTTTTGTCCTAAATATTACTATCTGAAAATCTCAGGCAAACACTCCGTGTCTAATTCTACTTTATAGCAGTAGCGTACACACAGCCTCGGTATTAATCATCGCGGAATATAATAAAATTATTTTTACAAATAAGTACGCAATTTGTTCAATATGTGAAACATCTCACACAGGGTTTCTGCAGGAAAATTCAACCGTTTGTAACATTTTGTAAATTTATTATGAGACAAAGTTCTCTCGCGATGCGGATAGTAAGATGCTGTGGCATAATGTTATATTATATTTTATCTATTATATCATATTAAATATATATCGCAATCATACATCGTCTTTGGCACTTTTCGCAAATGTTCCCTGCAACACTATACTTTTGTCTGACACTAAAACTGTTAATTGCGTATGCACTAGATGATAGTAAATACGAAGATTAAAGTAATTACTTAAAGCAATACACGTGGCTTGAAAAGCAGTAAAATCTTGAGAAATAACGTGGGAAACGTTCCCGTTTGACAAATGCAAAAAAAAAGTATCGACGAAGTAAAACTATTAAAATTGACGGTGCCTGTGTTTTCTTACTAACAATCCTAAAGTTGTTAAAGTGAGTCATCATTCGCGTTATTGAATGTCTCTAGCAGGTGTTTACATTCGTATCAAATGTAGCGGCTCATCTACGGTATTCGTTTACCCTCATTTCTCTTGTTTTTCTAATTTTTCTTTATCTTTCTCTGGCATGTTGCATTTTATGCGTCTTTGGCACCAAAGATTCCCAGTTGGAAATCTAAACTGGCTTTTGTTGAGATAAATGTCATGTTGGTATTGTCACCAGTTCTTACATCCAGAGTTGGTGCAACTGCTTGCGATTCTCTTCTGTTTTTCCCCGTCCGCCACGTTTTCTTTTATCTGAGTATCCGATCTGTCGTAAATGGCTGTGCAAGGTGGTGCAATACGCAGCATACAAACCTAATCTGTAGGAATCTATTAAATATCAAAACCTAAAACAATGTAATAACAGTTTTAAACAGCATCTGAATAACGATAGCATCCGAGAAAACAACTTGCGATTAAAAGAGTCGTATATGGAAAAACTCGAAGGTTTATTATATATTGATATAAAAAGATCACTGTGAACATTTTTCAATGAATTTCTATATTGTTTTATCGAAAAAATTTAGATTGACTTGTGTGCAACTATCTACCCTATTCTATAAATTATTTCAAGAAATGTAAGTGTAACTGCTGTTTCTTCCATATTTATGTAAAAAGGTATTAGATGAGTTTTCAAATAACCTATACTCTATGACGCCATCATTCTGTTTAACAAAATTTGAGCTGATTAACGTAAAAACGTCAATTTATAAAAAAATTGCAAAAATATACAGCTGTTGCTTACAAAATGTTTATTTTAGTATTTACTACCGCAGCACATTTTTTCACTATATTCTACATTCATATAATCTTTTTGTCTTTTTGTACAGGTCCCCAGATCTGGCAACATGCAAATCTTCGTTAAGACCTTAGCAGGGAAATCTATTACTCTTGAGGTTGAAGCTTCTGACACAATGCAGAATGTGAAAGCTATGATCCAAGACAAAGAGGGTATTATTACCATTAATGCTAACAATTTGCAATAGAAACATATACAAAATAACTAGGATATTTTAATTTAACTGTATTGTTTGCAAAGATTGCAGATCATTCGGCCACAAGATTTAAATATTCAATACAAGGAAGATCTTGATACTGCTCTTGAATATGTGCCTGAATTTGGTCCATTGCGCCAACAAAATGTTCCTCCGAAGATGAACAATGAAAATGTATTTGGGGAAAATAAACCAATGTGACCACGTTACGGGACACCTCCAAGAGGAATAATTTACGATTCAGTAGAAGCAACAATGTTTGTTTTACTAAAACATTACTGACTAGGTCCATACGTGCATATATTTCTCGAACAAGAAGTAAATATGTTATTAAATTATGTGTGCTATATATATGTATAAAGTTTTATTGTAAATTTATATTGTAAATTTATTTCAGGTTGACATTGATCTGTTTATGACTTTAACTAATAAAGATCTAATTGAAATTGGCATAAAAAAGGAAGCTGACGGGAAAACTGTATTAGTAGTGATAAATGTATCACAAAAAATCAGTGATACAAAAAGAATTTATTACCTAATACTAATTATATCTAACTGTATATTATCATTTTGTTTGTTATGTACTAAAGCTGCTTTAATGTATAAATTTAAAAATATAATACGATATATTACAGCATATTAGTATTATTTGTTATACTAACTTAGTACACTTAAGAACACATATGATACATTTCTATTTTTGCTTATAAAGGTACATTTACAAACGAAATGGCTGTAAAATTGTTGTATTCTTGATGTGTGCTAATACTTCATTAATAAGTACACTTTTTTTTTGTTTTAGCATCATGTGGAACTGAACACACTTTTAGAGAATCGCTCAATTAGCTATTCTTCGTTTAATCTAACTGATATATTTTTGCCATTGTCTGCACAATATTGTTTTGATCCTATTTAGTAAATTATAGTATAATTATATGTAATTTTAACTTAATCGCACAGAATTTAGAAACATGAACATGTGTATACTGGTAAGGTGAGCTGCTATCTTTATGAGATTTAGCTTTTGATAGTTTCTCCTTTAGTGTTAAATGTTTTTGTCTTAGATCTTCTGCTTGCGGTAGCTATTTTTAAATGGAAAAGATTATAAGCGAAGCATATACAATGAAAGTATAATAAAAGAAAAAGTAAGCCATGATTCTTATGATTTGAAATATATATGTATAATACAGTTTCATTTTACTAACAATAAGGGGGATAAAAGAAAGAACAATTAGTTAGATGCGGAAAAAGTTAACTTTATCTAGATAAAATAATATACATAATTCAAATTAGTCTTTAATTGAGTAACATACATGAGTAAAATAGGGAAAAAGTAAAAAATATACAGAAAAAATGTATGTGATTAGTTTAATATTATGTTTCTATTTATTAATTACTGTAGAAATAGTTCTAAAAATAAAATACTTTATCATTTCCTGATACATACACTTAATTTAACGATACATAGTATCACACATTTTAGTGTGTGTAGGTCATTTTTAAATAATTATAAAGTATATTTATATAAGAGGTGTGAATAAGCTAATTTATATATGTACATAACTATGTATATTGATGCGCATGCATTAAGGCAAAAATGTACGAGTTACTGCCTTAATTTCTCTTCTGCAAATTATGCATTGTGCGAAAGCTGGTGCACAAAAATGGCAAGTTGCTAGATGTGCACAAGGTAGAAATATAATAGTTGCTTCTCGTTCCGTGCAAACTTTACACGAACGAGCATCTCTTAATGCTCGATTTTCTTCCTCCAGGGCAGCTAAAATAGTAAACAGTATATGTAAATATAACATATAATAAAATTTATTTTATGTATACGGATTTCACGCAAATTAACGAATTTATGATCAATCTGTGTTTTTATTTTTATTACTTACCAAGTTTCTCAACGAGAGTTACTTCGTCAATTTCATTTTCACTATTGGGTCTCTCATCTCTCCCAACTATATCTTGTGTTGGTGCCTGAAATAAATATAATGTACATAAGTATATATTGGAATTATTAATTATACATATGGTTCAGGGTGTATGTTTTTCTACTTACTTCTGTAGATGTTTCATAATACTCCTGGCCTGTTACATTATTAATATATTCCCCGCCCCGTACTGTTAATAAATAACAACAACCGGGAGATAAATGTGCATGGTGTTGCCATGGATCTTCTGCTGTTCTCCAATTTCCTATACTAATTCCACAATGGTAACAGGTAGTGATATCATTTATTCCGGTGTAATAGAAGCCTGCATCGGCTAATTCTTCACTTGTCTGTGTCATATATGTAGGCCATGTTGCGAATGAATTTAATCTGGATTGGTAACTAGCATAATCCAAATTTTTTGGTTTCTGAACTCTTTTTAGTCCCAAACGACTAAGTTCATATGCCGTCGGGTATCGTAAATATCTTAAAAATCGATGGTCATTAAAATCAAATGATTCTTGATATTGTAATCCATAAGGACATGATATATTTCTCTTTCTTCGTTTTGTCCGTAAAACTTTATCAGGATCTGCCCCAATGGGTACATTACCGCAATGCTCATTGCGGACAAATCTGCAATCTGGACAACACATCTTATGAATTAGCATGGGAGTACTACCCTTTGACCAGTGACTTAAAACCACTTGACATTCGAAACATTTCACATTATCCATGATGCCTGTATAGTAGAATCCTGCTGCAGCAAGACTGGTAGGATCAATGAAAGATACGGGCCAGTTTCGAAAACTTGAGCGTCTTGCTCCTTCGAAACGAAAATCATCGTAATTCTCACGAAGGCCACGAGAAGTGGATGGAACTGGCGGAGTTGGATGATCCGGCGGCATTTGTATTGGGAATTGACGATGATATGGTGGCATTGACGACGTCGACGGCATCGGTGATGTTAAATCAACCACCCTGGCTGAAGATGCAAGGGATGTTAAATCAAGCATAGTTACTGGAAATACCAGGGATGTCGAAGGTACGGCTAAATCATCCGCCGATGTTGAATCAACCGCCGATGTTGAATCAACCGACGAAGTTGAATCAACCGACGAACTTGAATTAACTGACAACATAGAAGGAACAGAGAGTGTATCTTCATCTTCTGAAGATTCTTCGTATTGTCGTAGCAAAGGTAGCAAGTTGAATACGGGAATCATCTCATCCATATTTTTTGATACCTATTAAAAAAAAAAAAAAGAAGAGGAAGAAATTAAAATATCTAGTAACTGCAACAAGCCGATATTATCGAAGTAATCTCAGTTCCGTGTGTTTTAGAGCAAAAGTTAAAAATTATCTTTGAAGAATTACAGCGATTTCATTAGATATTTGTAGCGTTTGAAGGATCCCGAAACATTCCATACAATCCACATAAATTCTCTCGCTACGATATTTTGACTTTCAAATGGTAAAACGTTTTTAGTTAACTTATTATATTTTCAAGAAATCTCATACGTGTACAATTGTTCAAACAGAAATATATCACAGACAAAACTTACGAATATGAGATTTTAGGTAGCCCTTCAACAGCTCACCAACTCTTCAAATAGAATCTTGACAAAGATTTAATATCTTCTTCTTGTATATTTTATATTTTTAAATTTACTGACGCTGCACTATCCTACTAAAGAACCGAGAAAACTCTTACACACTTAGAGTAAGATTAAACCTTGTTGCTAGTATGTACCTGTATATGTAACCTTTTCCTGCAAATCTGATCCCCACCACATTGCTCCTTCATCGCACTATTGGGCACTGTGGAGAATGCGTAAGTTGTCGACCAATCAAATGACATCGATGCTCCGCCCCTTACTGCAATGTACTGTACTGTATTATCATTCCGTGGATATGCCTTGGAGTAGAAGGATAACTTTTGTCCTAAATATTACTATCTGAAAAATCTCAGGCAAACACTCCGTGTCTAATTCTACTTTATAGCAGTAGCGTACACACAGCCTCGGTATTAATCATCGCGGAATATAATAAAAATTATTTTTACAAATAAGTACGCAATTTGTTCAATATGTGAAACATCTCACACAGGGTTTCTGCAGGAAAAATTCAACCGTTTGTAACATTTTGTAAATTTATTATGAGACAAAGTTCTCTCGCGATGCGGATAGTAAGATGCTGTGGCATAATGTTATATTATATTTTATCTATTATATCATATTAAATATATATCGCAATCATACATCGTCTTTGGCACTTTTCGCAAATGTTCCCTGCAACACTATACTTTTGTCTGACACTAAAACTGTTAATTGCGTATGCACTAGATGATAGTAAATACGAAGATTAAAGTAATTACTTAAAGCAATACACGTGGCTTGAAAAGCAGTAAAATCTTGAGAAATAACGTGGGAAACGTTCCCGTTTGACAAATGCAAAAAAAAAGTATCGACGAAGTAAAACTATTAAAATTGACGGTGCCTGTGTTTTCTTACTAACAAATCCTAAAGTTGTTAAAGTGAGTCATCATTCGCGTTATTGAATGTCTCTAGCAGGTGTTTACATTCGTATCAAATGTAGCGGCTCATCTACGGTATTCGTTTACCCTCATTTCTCTTGTTTTTCTAATTTTTCTTTATCTTTCTCTGGCATGTTGCATTTTATGCGTCTTTGGCACCAAAGATTCCCAGTTGGAAATCTAAACTGGCTTTTGTTGAGATAAATGTCATGTTGGTATTGTCACCAGTTCTTACATCCAGAGTTGGTGCAACTGCTTGCGATTCTCTTCTGTTTTTCCCCGTCCGCCACGTTTTCTTTTATCTGAGTATCCGATCTGTCGTAAATGGCTGTGCAAGGTGGTGCAATACGCAGCATACAAACCTAATCTGTAGGAATCTATTAAATATCAAAACCTAAAACAATGTAATAACAGTTTTAAACAGCATCTGAATAACGATAGCATCCGAGAAAACAACTTGCGATTAAAAGAGTCGTATATGGAAAAAACTCGAAGGTTTATTATATATTGATATAAAAAGATCACTGTGAACATTTTTCAATGAATTTCTATATTGTTTTATCGAAAAAATTTAGATTGACTTGTGTGCAACTATCTACCTATTCCTATAAATTATTTCAAGAAATGTAAGTGTAAACTGCTGTTTCTTCCATATTTATGTAAAAAGGTATTAGATGAGTTTTCAAATAACCTATACTCTATGACGCCATCATTCTGTTTAACAAAATTTGAGCTGATTAACGTAAAAACGTCAATTTATAAAAAAATTGCAAAAATATACAGCTGTTGCTTACAAAATGTTTATTTTAGTATTTACTACCGCAGCACATTTTTTCACTATATTCTACATTCATATAATCTTTTTGTCTTTTTGTACAGGTCCCCAGATCTGGCAACATGCAAATCTTCGTTAAGACCTTAGCAGGGAAATCTATTACTCTTGAGGTTGAAGCTTCTGACACAATGCAGAATGTGAAAGCTATGATCCAAGACAAAGAGGGTATTATTACCATTAATGCTAACAATTTGCAATAGAAACATATACAAAATAACTAGGATATTTTAATTTAACTGTATTGTTTGCAAAGATTGCAGATCATTCGGCCACAAGATTTAAATATTCAATACAAGGAAGATCTTGATACTGCTCTTGAATATGTGCCTGAATTTGGTCCATTGCGCCAACAAAATGTTCCTCCGAAGATGAACAATGAAAATGTATTTGGGGAAAATAAACCAATGTGACCACGTTACGGGACACCTCCAAGAGGAATAATTTACGATTCAGTAGAAGCAACAATGTTTGTTTTACTAAAAACATTACTGACTAGGTCCATACGTGCATATATTTCTCGAACAAGAAGTAAATATGTTATTAAATTATGTGTGCTATATATATGTATAAAGTTTTATTGTAAATTTATATTGTAAATTTATTTCAGGTTGACATTGATCTGTTTATGACTTTAACTAATAAAGATCTAATTGAAATTGGCATAAAAAAAGGAAGCTGACGGGAAAACTGTATTAGTTAGTGATAAATGTATCACAAAAAATCAGTGATACAAAAAGAATTTATTACCTAATACTAATTATATCTAACTGTATATTATCATTTTGTTTGTTATGTACTAAAGCTGCTTTAATGTATAAATTTAAAAATATAATACGATATATTACAGCATATTAGTATTATTTGTTATACTAACTTAGTACACTTAAGAACACATATGATACATTTCTATTTTTGCTTATAAAGGTACATTTACAAACGAAATGGCTGTAAAATTGTTGTATTCTTGATGTGTGCTAATACTTCATTAATAAGTACACTTTTTTTTGTTTTAGCATCATGTGGAACTGAACACACTTTTAGAGAATCGCTCAATTAGCTATTCTTCGTTTAATCTAACTGATATATTTTTGCCATTGTCTGCACAATATTGTTTTGATCCTATTTAGTAAATTATAGTATAATTATATGTAATTTTAACTTAATCGCACAGAATTTAGAAACATGAACATGTGTATACTGGTAAGGTGAGCTGCTATCTTTATGAGATTTAGGCTTTTGATAGTTTCTCCTTTAGTGTTAAATGTTTTTGTCTTAGATCTTCTGCTTGCGGTAGCTATTTTTAAATGGAAAAGATTATAAGCGAAGCATATACAATGAAAGTATAATAAAAGAAAAAAGTAAGCCATGATTCTTATGATTTGAAATATATATGTATAATACAGTTTCATTTTACTAACAATAAGGGGGATAAAAGAAAGAACAATTAGTTAGATGCGGAAAAAGTTAACTTTATCTAGATAAAATAATATACATAATTCAAATTAGTCTTTAATTGAGTAACATACATGAGTAAAATAGGGAAAAAGTAAAAAATATACAGAAAAAATGTATGTGATTAGTTTAATATTATGTTTCTATTTATTAATTACTGTAGAAATAGTTCTAAAAATAAAATACTTTATCATTTCCTGATACATACACTTAATTTAACGATACATAGTGTGTGTAGGTCATTTTTAAAGAATTATAAAGTATATTTATATAAGAGGTGTGAATAAGCTAATTTATATATGTACATAACTATGTATATTGATGCGCATGCATTAAGGCAAAAATGTACGAGTTACTGCCTTAATTTCTCTTCTGCAAATTATGCATTGTGCGAAAGCTGGTGCACAAAAATGGCAAGTTGCTAGATGTGCACAAGGTAGAAATATAATAGTTGCTTCTCGTTCCGTGCAAACTTTACACGAACGAGCATCTCTTAATGCTCGATTTTCTTCCTCCAGGGCAGCTAAAATAGTAAACAGTATATGTAAATATAACATATAATAAAATTTATTTTATGTATACGGATTTCACGCAAATTAACGAATTTATGATCAATCTGTGTTTTTATTTTTATTACTTACCAAGTTTCTCAACGAGAGTTACTTCGTCAATTTCATTTTCACTATTGGGTCTCTCATCTCTCCCAACTATATCTTGTGTTGGTGCCTGAAATAAATATAATGTACATAAGTATATATTGGAATTATTAATTATACATATGGTTCAGGGTGTATGTTTTTCTACTTACTTCTGTAGATGTTTCATAATACTCCCTGGCCTGTTACATTATTAATATATTCCCCGCCCCGTACTGTTAATAAATAACAACAACCGGGAGATAAATGTGCATGGTGTTGCCATGGATCTTCTGCTGTTCTCCAATTTCCTATACTAATTCCACAATGGTAACAGGTAGTGATATCATTTATTCCGGTGTAATAGAAGCCTGCATCGGCTAATTCTTCACTTGTCTGTGTCATATATGTAGGCCATGTTGCGAATGAATTTAATCTGGATTGGTAACTAGCATAATCCAAATTTTTTGGTTTCTGAACTCTTTTTAGTCCCAAACGACTAAGTTCATATGCCGTCGGGTATCGTAAATATCTTAAAAATCGATGGTCATTAAAATCAAATGATTCTTGATATTGTAATCCATAAGGACATGATATATTTCTCTTTCTTCGTTTTGTCCGTAAAACTTTATCAGGATCTGCCCCAATGGGTACATTACCGCAATGCTCATTGCGGACAAATCTGCAATCTGGACAACACATCTTATGAATTAGCATGGGAGTACTACCCTTTGACCAGTGACTTAAAACCACTTGACATTCGAAACATTTCACATTATCCATGATGCCTGTATAGTAGAATCCTGCTGCAGCAAGACTGGTAGGATCAATGAAAGATACGGGCCAGTTTCGAAAACTTGAGCGTCTTGCTCCTTCGAAACGAAAATCATCGTAATTCTCACGAAGGCCACGAGAAGTGGATGGAACTGGCGGAGTTGGATGATCCGGCGGCATTTGTATTGGGAATTGACGATGATATGGTGGCATTGACGACGTCGACGGCATCGGTGATGTTAAATCAACCACCCTGGCTGAAGATGCAAGGGATGTTAAATCAAGCATAGTTACTGGAAATACCAGGGATGTCGAAGGTACGGCTAAATCATCCGCCGATGTTGAATCAA
>CAJVRE020000101.1:0-22208 GCA_911622165.2 Bombus sylvestris | reverse complement strand
CGTCTACAAAAATTCGATTCGGTGGCATCCGGATGAAATAAAAGTAAAAGATAGAGAGTTAGAAAAAAGAAAGAGAGAGAGGAGGAGGAGGAGGAGGATGTAGGAGAAAAGAAGGAGTAGAAGGAGTTCGCTTGAAATCGCATTTATCCGGCGACAGAAAGTGCTCCACTTTGGAGAAACGAGGAGGGAGGAAGTTCGTCGTTTCAAGATCGCCCTTTTCCAACAAAAGATGCTTCTTGCTTTCATCGTGTATCGAGCAAACGACACGAGAATGGCGAATTAGTATGAAAAATCAGAGGATACGAAGACGGATCTCGAGGCGATCTCGCTTCTCTTCGAGGATGTTAAAAGTTCAAGCGTCACAGATTGTTCTCGCCGAAGTTATCCGAATTGAAATTAAAAAATCAAACAATTCAATCAGGAAGGAGTGCAAAAAATATAGATCTTCATCACTTTTTTTTCATTCTGCTCTATTTTTATCCACTCTCTTTTTTTATCCTCTTTTTTTTTTTTTTTTTTGTTCTCCCGCTTTCCTATTAAGGGAAAACATCGAAACGTTTCTGTTAACGTCGAAACACGCCAACGGTCCATTGAAAGGGAAGCCAGAAAATTAAAGAAAAATATCATTTTTGCGTTTGTAAACCGGCCGTACTCCCGGTCGATGCGTTTCCTTTGCTGAACAAAAATTATAATAAACGATATTTCAGGAGTTTTAATTGAAGCTTGTACTGGTGGCGGAGTTCTCCGGGGAGGAAAACAAAATAATAACAAAAAAGAAAAAAAAGAAAGGAACACGGGGAAGGAAGGGAAAAAAAGAAAAAAAATATATGAAAGTTTCACGTTCTTATTTGCGCCGGGGAAAAATATAAAATTTCAGTGTACCGCCTCGCAAAAGCGCGGACTACACCGTTCACGTTTCTGCTCGTTATGAACCCTTTAACGGCCGTTATTCTTTCGAAATCCGATACCAGAAAAACTGTTTCTCTCTCCCCCTATCGATACCTTCGCCTCTGTGAGCCGTTAATTGAAAATATTTTTCACCGGGCAACGACAATGTAGAGTAAAATCGATGGAAATTTTCTCGCAAGATGCCTCTGAATTTTCCACGGCCCAACAGAATTATTCGTTCGTTTATTTGTTTCAATTATTATCAACTAATAGATCAATTAATAACGTTTAAAAATAGTTCTGTAATTAAACCATCGAACAACCTCGAATACTACGTGAAGTATAACGCTCCGGAAGTAACGGTTATGTCAGGTTTAAGGAGAAATGAACAGTTGGCTGTGACTTAAGTTGAATTAAATACGATTGGTACATGGCTAGTGAATCAGAATGTAGTATCAAAGACTGGATCTACGTCTGCATACTAAGTTTCTAATTTAGTTGTTCTTGAAACGATTCACATGTCGCTTAACGCTACAAAGCTATTAATAAAGGTACAATAAATGACAGGAAGTCGTTACGAAGAAGAATGAACAAGCTGTCTTTAAAAACTTACATTTTTTATGCGCATTTCGTCGATCATATATTTCCTTGATCACTTTAAACGTGGAAAAAACATCGTAATATTCTGTTGTTGCAAAACGACAAATTCTTGCGATATTTTCTTCCTCTTTACAAATATCCACATGCTTCTAAATACTTCGAAAATTTCCATCATTCTCCCACAAGTTGCGCATGATGTACCTACTATATCGTACTTGATTTACGATCTTTTCGCGTTGCATTTATTAAGACGAGGAAAGAAAAATCCTGGCAATTAATCGAAAGGTCTACTCAGAAATCACACTAATCAACTTCATTTTTTATTAATTTTTATTGCATAACGTGCTTCCACAATTTCGTTCAACGCAAAAAGATAACATAGATAATGGTAAATTCTAAGGTAGGTTTAAAAAAACAATGTTAACTGTAGTTTAGCATCATCTCTTCAACGTATTTTCCAAGTTGATGAAGTTGATCAACGTAACTTCTACGCGGCCTATATATGAAACTAGATCTTGTGTGATATCAAAACCTCGAAACCCCCTGTAGGGACAATAAAGAGAACGCGTAAAAATTCAGGATGGCGAGTCCAATCATCTCCATGAAATCATATTCTTCATAACTAGCAACCTCCATGATACACCGTTGGTTCGGCGAAAGAAAAGAATAAAACGCATAAAACTGCAATGTTCTATCAATAAATATCCACGTCAGGGGAACACAGAGATCTTAACGCGATGTCACAACATTGTACCGAGTCTTGTGACATCCTCCGGTGAATTCCGCGAGGTAAGATCGCGAATTCGACATGTTTTCCGTGAAGGATGTGTCCTCGACACGACACCGTGCGGTTATAGAAAAAGCTGCCAGGGAATCGGTCCGGACTGTGGTTTCCTAGCCGAAGAGAGGGGAAAAGACTCGCGTCTCGCGTCTTCGTTCGACCAGTGAATGAGATTCCAACCGGTATGTATGTCGTGCGTACGTCACGCTCGCGCGGTATGAGGCGGCGAGGCGCGCGACCGGTGTCGTTGCACGCTGATTCAGCCGCGATTTCACGTATAGACGCGTGTTACCGCGGGATTTCCTGATGCAGCACGCGAGTCGCTGGAGCGTGTCACAGCGTAGCCGACAACCGGCTTGTGTCGCAATTTATTACGTACGAAACACACGAGTATCTGGTCGAGAAATGCCGGTTAACGTAGACCGATTAGCATAAGCACGAATTTCCTCGTGTGTCACCAGCTCGAGATTGAATCGATCTTCTCATTTTTTTTTTCTCCTTATTATTACTTTTTTTATTTTTCGTTTGATATCGTGACAGTATTTGTTTCAAGAAATGTTTAATCAGATCGATTATCAAGGGAGTCACCGGTGACTAGCCGTTCTTACTCTACGCTATTGGGATCACCGATGATCAACAATGTAAAGATCAATCAAAGAAACGGTGTATCCGTCAAGTTTATAATACCTGTAATATTAGGGATAATATCAAGAACTATTTAATCAGGTTGATTATCACGGGGGTCACCGGTGACTAGCGTTCCTTGCACGACATTGGAATCACCGATGAACAATGGTATAAAGAGCAATTTAAAGGAATGGCGTGTCCGTAAAGTTTATAATACTTATAATGTTAAGAACTGTTTAATCGGGTTAATTATCACGAGGGTCACCGGTGACTGGCATTCCTTGCATGACATTGAGTTCACCGATAAACAACAATGTGAAAAATCAATTAAAAGAACGGTGTGTTGGTAAAGTTTGTAATATTAGGGACAATGTCAAGTAATTGACTAAAAAGCGCTTAAACAATTGTAGTCTTTTCATAAATATTTAGATGAGACATTCGAAAGTCAAACGGATCAACTCGAGTGTTTGAAAGCTTTTTGATTTTGATACCAGATTTTTTGCTGTTACGAGCAAAATTTGCTCAGGATCAACAAGTACAGAATCTGTTTATAACAAAACTTTTTTCTCATTCAGTCATTGCGACAAGCAAATACATAATCGCGGCGTTCATCTTGCAAAACGCTCTTATTGACCCGCTAAAATGAATTAAAGAGTCACTTGTACGCTTAATCACGGGCTAATTTTTTAAAAACTGATAGTATAATTTCTGGTATACAGGAGAGGGAGGGAACGCGACGTGTAACTGTTTCTTCGTAACCGTGCCGTTGCGTCGGTCAGTCGAGAAGGGTTTCTCCCAGTGCTTTGGTTTTTCTGACGGACTGATTTAATGTCGGATGGCGCGTGGCTCATTCTTCCGTAGTGGGACGGCATGATGATCAAGATTTCGAGAGTTCAGTCCCTCGATATTTTCTGAGTCATGCGTAATATTTTACGATCGCGAATATCCCGTACCTACTTTACACCTGATGACCTTATTAAAGAACCAAACCGTTTTTAATGAAAACGAAGGTGAAAAATTGAAGATGGAACTGCAGTGAAGGCTCTTGGATAATGTTCGATAGATGCTGAAAGTTCTATGAAGTGTCTTCATCGAGATTTAAAGAACAATACAAAAAACGTCGCATTTCCAATTTAAAATACCGTGGATAAAGTAAATCCCCGAACAGCTCCAATGATCTTTCACGAAAGGATACGACATGGGAAAAATTCATAGAAACCAATCATAGCAATCATGTTTTATAACCACTGTAATCGTGAAGTATCAAATAGATTTATGATCTTTGAGACGTCGACAATCTGCATTCTCTTCGGCGTTACTATCATTACTCAAAAGCTCAGTAAGAAATGTCGTGAAAATGGATAGGAGAAGGCTTAAGGGAATAAGAAAAAGATGACACGAAATATTTGTTAGACATAAGATATTTTATTAAATATTATGATATATCATTAGGTATATAAAATACTTCTAAAGGAAAAAATGCTACTAGATTAAAAAGATCGTGGTATAAATATGTTAATAGTTCGTGTATGTTATCGATACATCGTAGAAAGATTGAAGGTTGTTTTGTTCGATAAAAAATTATGACAATTATAATGCTTACAACTACAATATCTCATAACGTACAAAGGATAAGTAAAAGAAGAATAAATAGTATAAATAATAGTCGTATAAAAAATAATCGCATGACGCGTCTATCACATTGTTTGGCAACATAACCGATTGCATTCTATAAATAATCAAAGATAATATCTTATTACATAATACTACAAGGACACACTTGTCCGTGGAACAACGAGTATTGAGCAAATCGAGATTCTCCGTATCCGGACGTCACTAAACATTCCAAGTTTATTTACGGATCTACAATTGTAATTGACTTCATGACTTTGATCATTATATTATCTCAGATAGCTATCAAGCTACATTACTTGATAAAAAAAACTAGCCATTTGCATACTTAATATAGATCGAATAATTACTGGAACGGTCTGGACCGAGAAAACGAAACAACAATATTACGTTCTTAATATCTAACAAGGCACTTAACGTGTGTTGAATTAACACAGAGTTAGTAACTACGAGTATACAGTAACTATTTTACACGGTATTCTAAACGCACATTTTAAATCATTGAATATTAACCTTATCACTAGTGAATGTTAGGATAGTGAAATTATCACCTATACAAATCACTAACTAATACTTCCATCTAATTCAACATTGTCGATATCATTTCTTCACTGGGATTTATAATCATTAGTAATCCAGTCCTTTCATTTTAAAATTCTTTGCTTTAATCGTATGAAGGTGCGCACATACACATCCGGTATAAATCATCACTGGTTCATTCGCTTTATTGGGGATGGGCAGGTCTATTATTTCATAGGTTTGTATACAACAATGAGGCTTATTGCTCTGACACCTGTTACCAAGATCGGTTGGGTTGCACTTGATGTGATGCAGATTGCTCAGCATCCGGCTGCCAAATATCTCCCCGACTGGCTCAATCGTGTAATTACAGATCGATGCATTTTGCAACCTGCTCACTTCCACTACGAACCCATCGTTTATTATCTCCAAATTGCGTCGTTTTCGTTGCGCAGTTATCGAATTCATCCATACGGGCCCATCGTCGTTGATTTTCGACAAATTCTTCGACCTCTCTTGATTACTAGACTCGATCAGATGACGTATCTTGCGGAGATCTCGATAAATACCCTGATGGCGAATGTGGAACCTCTCCGATCGTATCCTGGCCTCTGTAAATTCTTTTTCTGTGAAGTTGACGAGCAGTATGCAAACAATGATCCCCACGATGGTGTATAGAGACATGGTTTAAAATTTGATCTAAATTGATCGTTGCTTCCTTAAGCTAAAAGTTGACGAACTGCGGTCGATACTCGAGAAACTTCCGATCAAGTTCCTGTCCAACTCTCGTTCTCACCGAATCTTATCCGATAAATGTTCGATTTAGTCGAGAATAGTCGTCGAGGTGTAAGAGCTGTTTCAAGAGGCTCGGATCGTTCCTGACGGTTTACTGAAAACTGAGTGAACTCTCCCTGTCCACTGCCGGAGTTTTAAGGTAGAGAAACCGTGGGTGGTAGCCACCGCATCTCCACCTCGGGAATGACCAATCCCCTGTTTCGTACCGGGTGATATTTAGTTTCCCCATCGTGGATGCTTTCTTCGTTATTGGCTACCGTGACGTCAATGGGGTCCCTGTTTCATTTCCTCTTGCAACAACACGCGTCCCCTTAAGTATGTAAGATGGCGGTGTTTTCCGGCGCAGACGTCACCGTTCATCTATGAAGGAAGGAAAGTGACCAACAGGCTGACACCGGCCAGTGGCATCGGTTCGTGGAAAATGAGAAAAGGGAGAGATGGTGGATCGTGATTCCTCGCGTTACCATGCGAAATTAACACAACTCCTTTACCTATTGGCATTTACGGACGACACATTTTACTGTGGCAGACTTCTTACGCAGGCGGTGACGATTGTGATCAGAAGTTCCACCAGTTTGAGGACACGGCTGACTAGTCGTTTAATACCGCCGGGTCGAAATGGATGGGATTTGTATTAGTTCGCGCGTCATTCGCGTAAACCAGTCAAATTCCAGTACTGGACACTTTTACGTAATATTGTTTCTTACGTAAAGAATGAACGATTTTGATCACAACGATTTTCCATGAGTTCTCGCAATTTACCATTCGCGCAACGTCTCTTACATTTTCTTATTATTTTGCTCGGAGGAGCATTGAAAACATTGTCTCGGGGATTTCACGCGTGATCGAAGATCTTGATGCTTTACGAATCTTTCGCGAGAAAATCAATTTTATTTTATACGTTAAAATAAGGTTTAATATGAAAATTTTTGTGTTTTTTATTATATTTATATTATATCTAAAATTCGATGCAATCAGAGCCTGATCTTTTCATAGACCTTTGCTCGTTACTTGTATAGAGTTAAACAAGTTTTAATAAAAATCCATGTACAGTCTCGAAGATCAGCGACAATCAGAAGCGTGCTACGATACAGACTTTAGAATTGATCAGAATACTAAGCATAAGAGAAATTAGCATGTTCTTTGTGAAGATACCGAGAAAATATAAATTGAGACTCACTGTCAGGTTTATTTTATGCGATAAGGAAAATAGAGTATAGAGGGAATTTATAGAATTTTGTAATTTGTCTTCGTGACTCGTTTTAAACACTTTTAATATTTCGAAACCTCATTCTTCGATTACTTTATACTAATTAAGATACAGTAGTAATATAAAATAGAATAGCAAAACTTTATTCAGTCAACGTTATACAATTTCTTCTCGCAATAAGAGTCGCCTCGTTTTTATTATTGGATGCAACAAAAAACACGGGACAAAATGAAGCTGGAGTATACACAAACAATCATCGCTCATTTTTATTTCACTTTTTTAACAATACTTTATCATTATCAAAACATGACAAAGTTAGATAAGAAGCAAGAAGAACAATGACATAAAATAACAATAAAAGAAGGAACAGATATCGGAAGGACGTGTCGTTTATGTAGAATGTACAACATTTTTATTAATTCAAGCGAACAGATCCGGCGACAGGCTGCTCCTGTTCGGAAAACTCGCGTGTGTACCGAATTTCAACACGGAATCCGTGGCAACGACGCAAGCTCTTCGGATGCATTCGTCCATCGAAAGCGCTGGGTGATAAGCTTTAAAATATGCAAGAGCGCCTAGAAATGCATCTCCAGCTCCCTGTGCATATATCGTGAATATTAGCGATACGATTTCACGGACTATCGTCGTCCCTTTGGCTTATAAATTAATTGTCAAGCATAAACAAGAATTTTCTCTATAGATGATGTATAAGGAGAGAACAAAATAGGAAATTTAAAAACAGAAGATAAAAAGATTCTTAAAGCTTCGAACAAGCAAAACAGGTAAATATTCTATATCTGCATACTAAACGAACAAGATCATTGAACGTACCGTTGTATCTACAGGCTGAACGCGAGTAGTACAAACTTTTTTAATTGCTCTATCGCTTTGAGACGCATACACCGCTCCCTGTTCTCCAAGAGTAATAATCACTATATTGCAACCCTTATCCAAGAATTTTTCAACAGCCTGCTGTATACTTGATGGTTCCTGAAGCTGCACTCCACTCATAAATTCCGCCTACAGATAGATATATGTTACAATTAAATTAAAAATAAATTCCTAAAAAGAAATTCATTTTTATAATTTGATAGTTCGAAGATACCTCTATCTCGTTGACGCAAAATATGTCACAGAGTTTCCATAAATCTGGGTGGACATTTTCCGTAGCGGGTGCCCCATTCACAATGGACAAACCTATTGCATTCCATTTTCTATAACTAATATGTGTTTCATGGAAGAATAAAACATTACGAAGGGCAACTAACCATGGCCTTTGTGAATCTTTAAAGCGTGTAGAGTAATTTCTAGAGGTACCTCAAATTGGCATAATAAAATAGAAGCATTCTTGATCATGTTGATTGTGGAGTCCACAAAGTTGGAACTCATCAACGCGTTCGATCCTAATACGATTACTATACTGTTCTCGCCTAAAATTGTCAAATTTTTCTCGAAAAGTTTCGTGTACTTTAAACACTTGTAAAACTAAATTCTATCAAACTCTGTCAGAATTAATGGCTATTACTCACCACTCTCGGTAACTGTAATATGTGCTATTCCACTGTGTTGGTTTGGTTGTATTTGAACGTGAGAAACATCTATATTTTCTTCTTTAAATATTTTTAAGTACTCTTGGGCATAAGTATCAGAACCTAACTGTATAAAAATTAATTACCACAAAATCGTTTTAAATTTATTGCTTATAGAATAATTTGTTAGAGATCGCGAATAGAACTAAAATTCATACAGAAGCAACAATTGCTGTTGTGGCACCAAGCTTAGCAGCTGCTACACATTGATTAGCACCTTTACCACCATACTTTATCTCATATTTAGTACCAATTAGTGTTTCACCAGGTTTTGGTAAACGGGGAGAAAAGCTAGAAAATGATACATAGTCATTCAATTATACAATAAATTAAATAATAAATATGACAGAAAGTATATTTAATTTAAATTCATTCAATTAAATATGGGTTTGTACTTTTTTAATGTATTCGACATGTCTAACATTAAATATAAGGATTTTATTTTTAAAATATATAATTCAGCTGCAGTATATTATACATATAAGTGTTAGTTATTCAAATATTGCTCCATTTTAATTTTCATATAAAAAAAAATTGTTCTTTATTAATTTTCATTTTGTAATGTTCATACATTATAGATTTCCTAAAAAGTTAAACTAATTGCTTGTACTTACGTTAAACAAAATGATCGCTTACCAAGTGAAATCAATCATGCATGAACCAACAACAACAATTTTTGGAGACATTTCTCTTCGATTTAATTAGTCAATATTTAAAATTTTTAAAACAAGAACTTCTTTATCGGGGTTATGTAAGTAATGCCTGCCACGTAGAAACTGCACTTTTTAATGGAAAAACATGAAAGATACTATTCCTATAAACGACTAAAACCGATAAAACTGATTATCTGGATTTATCGCAATTATCACATGGACCAATGTATTCGTTTGATAAAACTTTTTTTGTATCATAAATATAACCTAACTAAAATGACATGGTAAGTACATAAACGAATGAACTTTCATTTCAGATAATGAGATAGTTTAGTACGAAAATAAAGTATTAAGATTAGAAAAGAAATAAATATTAAGGTCTTTATTATTATTTCATTTTAGAAATACACATTTTGTTCCACTACATATGTATCATACATTTATTATAATAGGTAAGACTAACTTCTCCACTTTAAAATTCATAATCACGTTTTCAATTATGGAAAATAACAACATGATTACAATTAGATCTAAAAAGAATACAAAAATTCTGATTAATGTGTTCTTTAAATGTAAAGATAAAGATGATCAAAACAATAATATACATAGAAAACTATTTCACTGTCATCTATTGGCAAATGAATGAATCTCATATAAAATAAATATTTATCTACTATCGCTGAAAAATTTCGATACGTAAAAAGCAGCTCTCTTTCAAATAATAATAAAAGAAATTTTTTATTTTATTATTGACAGAAATATCTCTTCATAAAGTAAATAACTTCTTAATTATTTTACTTGATAATGATATTTTATAATTTACTTTATTTATATTGTCAAGTATGTTCGTTGATAATTCAGTATAATTATATATTTATTTATAATATTCTAAAATAGGAATGGAATTATTTTTATTTCTAACTAAATACCTTCTCATATTTTAACGCTACTATGTAAGAGCCAATAATAATCTGCTTTAATTAATTATTACTAACTACCGGTTATAATTTCACAAAGATTATATTTTCATTATATATCATAGAACCTATGACAAATTCTAATTATAAATGAAAATTCCATGCCTCTTAATTTGTTAATTCCATTAAAAAACTTTGAGAAAAAGTATCTAAATTGATGACAGTAGTACGGACCTTCGACTTCATTCTTGTAAACATTGAGTTTGGGTATAAGGAAGTAATAGTTTTTCCCATCTGAGGTTTATTAAAGTGCATTTTACATGAAATCTTTGGTTTATAGAGTTGTTTTATGTTAAACCCAATCTTACAGAACTTAAATAATGTGTGATTTTCATTGGAACATACACGGTATGGATACGCCAGTCCTGGTTGGTAAGTTTCTTCCTCTGCCATTAAAATCATATATACATATGTATTTAACAAATATACTATTAAACAATGTAAAACGCTAGGTAAAATGGCATTAATTAAAACATATCGAATAATATTATTGTAGGACAACGTGTAATCAATTATATCACTTTATAAATGAATTTACAACGCACTATTTACTATTGTTCTTAGGAATGTCGAAATGTATTAGTTAATATAAAACAACTTCCGTATTTTTTAACATAAAATTAACTATCGCAATTTATTTAAACCGTTTTTGTGCACTATTTGCAATTTTATTTTGTTTAAGTCTGAAAAAAAATTAAAAGTTCATTTTCGTCCGATTTAAAAATTTTAGTAAGGTTATAATAGTTTAAAATTTTTTTATTTGGTATTTAATAAATAATAAGATTACGGATCTACTATTCGTACTGTTCAATTTACATTTAAGAAAAGCAAATGACAAATAAACTTTGACACTTATTTTTTTCTGATTGAGTATTTTATTTGTGATATATATTTTAAGTATTAATGACAGTAATTGTTTTCTATCAACAGGACAATCCATGACTTCTTAAGTAATTGTAACAATCTTGATGTTTTACCATGGAACAATTAGATGAAGTGCACAGTGACATTAATAAAGTAGAATCATCGATAAAAGTAGATGTATCTTCTTCATTAATATCAGAATCAACAACTGATATTATAAAGAATGTGAAGGATATTCCAGAAAATCAAGAAAATAAGTCACAAGAATATACAGATAATATAGTTCAAGATGTTTTATTAGCGAATAAATGTGATATAACAGATTTAAATAAAAAATTTGAAAGTAAAGAAAGTAGTGAGACAGAGAGCATAAAGAACGCTGCGATTAATGAAGTAGAACAAGAAATAATAAATAAGAACCCACAAATTGATGATCAATGTAAAAAAGATGTGAAATCTCAAGAAGAGCAAGCAGAGAATACAACCGAGGTTGGAGATCATTCAAGATATACAGATGACACATCTTTAGATAGAGAAAGTACAAACAATGTTGAAATATTTAATACAAATGAGGGTGAACAAAACATTGAGAAACACAATGTTTGTGCAGTGTTAAACATAGATACAGTTGGTGATACTAATGCTCAATGTCAAGCATTAATTAAAACACTTAGTGAGACTTTTGATGATAAAGACCAAACATTGCATGTCACGGATACCGACACAGATTTGTCTAAACTAGTTGATAGTAGTTCAGAAGTAATGGTACTGACTGTAGAAACTATTAATGATATGAATGAAAGTACAGAAGAAAATATTGTTTTAACTGTACATGAAAAGGATGCTGTTGTAAATTCCAATGAAAAAAATGTTTCTACAGAACAAAAAGAAATGAAGAATACTGAAATTGTAAATGAAGAATTTAATTTAATAGATTATGCACAAGAAAGTGATGGAACAATTATAGAAGTAATCTCAACAGAAATTGTGGCTCAAGAAGTTTCTGAAAATTGTAGCCAGAAAGACAGTAAGGAAGTATTAAATCATACAGAGACAGGAAACGATTCTATAACTCCTATTACCTCAGGAGTAATTAATGATCTAGGAACTGCAGGTGACATTGATATTAAAGAAAAGAATGTAAGTATTAAAGAAGGCACTGATATTAAAGGAGAGGACATAAAGGAAGAGTGTAGAAATACTGATGCAAGATATAATGTAGAACAAGAAACAACAAATGGAAATAGCAAGACTGAATCTTTTGATAGTTCACATAAAATTAATGTAGAAAAGAAAATTATTCATAATAAAATTGTCGTACCTACACATGTTGCTAATACAGAAGGAAGGAATAAATCTATAAGTGAAACAGATAAAGTGAGCATAACTAACAAAAGAAGCGTAATTCAGGATATCTTTGATGATTGGGGTGTTGAAAATGCAGAAGATGATAGTCAGTCAGTATCTAAAACTCCAGATACTGTAGAAATTGAATTGAAAAGTTTACTAAATGACACAAAAACACGAACTATAGAAGAAAGCACAGTTGTGCTGGTTGAAGAAGAAATTACATGCATTGAAAAAGAACCAGTTGTAGATGCTGGAAAGGCTATAGAAGTTGCTAAACAAAACAAAGAAATGCAAGTATCAAAGGAACAACTGGATAACAATCAAACTATAAAGAAACAACAAAATAATATAAAATCATTACTCAAAGATCAACTAACCCATTCTATATCACAGGCTGTTGGGAAGTCTACAAAAGATTCAACATATGATACTGTGGCATTTAGTCAAACTTCGCAAATTATCCCTATTAATCGTGGTCGAAATTTAACCAGTCAACCTTCACAGGTTGAAATAGCAGAAGCATTAAAAGAACGATTCCGGGAGAAACAAAAAGTAGTAGAACAACCACCACGACCTGATATATTTTTTGTTAAAAAACTAACCCAGAGATTATCAAGTAAATTAGTAGGTAGTCCAGGAACCACTTTACCAGCACTTATACCATTGCCTCAGCCTACTAATCAATCCCTTATTCAATGTGATAAAAAGTCATCAGATAATACTAGTACAGGAACTAGCAAAGAAAGCAATTCTGATAATAAAGAACTGTTAGCAATACTGGAAGGTGATGTTGACCCTGATTGGTCTAACTTGAAACCACCAATTTTAGCAGAGGAAGGAAAACGTTCAGTCAAGATTGAACAAAGTGGTTATAATACACCACCAAAACTTGATCCCTTAGTTGAAAGAGAACTAGCATTGAAACAACTTCTGGAATTACCTGTTGCATCATCTAAAAGAAGTATACAGAAAAAGAAGAAAATAATTAAACCTACACCTACTAAATCTTCTAAAGCAATAAAAACAAAAATTGTACCTAAAACAGAGAAAGAAACAATTGGAATGGAACCAAAAAATAAAACTACAGAATCTGTAGAGGATACGAATTCTTCTGGTTGTGCTTCATCTTCTTTGTTTATCGAGTCCCATACTTCAGAAAAAAAAACCGATATACGAGTAGATGAGTCAAGATCAGGTAGAAAACGAAAACTTACAGAAAAAGCTAGGGAACATGAACAACAACAAAACATTGTAAAACGTCAAAAAGTATATAAAGGAAAAGTTTCACTGGGCAAGAAGCAACCTCAAGACCAAGCTTCACCTGACATTAGCATGTTAATTGAAAATCATGTATCTAAGGAGACCATAGTGCTTCCCAGTGATGAGGTTAATGTCATAATAACAGATGAAATAACAGAAAAACATGTCACAAATAATAATAAAGTAGATATAACATTAGACAAACTTGACGATACACAAAATGTATGTAATATAAAATCTTCAAAACAAAATCTTAATAAAAAGAGATCACAATCTATTACTAAACAAAATATAGCGGTAAAAAAGATATTAAGACAAAACATATCTTCAAATAAGAAAACTGCTACTTTAAAAACTAAATTAAACACATCAAAGAAATCAGGATCAAAGATAGTCTCAAAGACAAAACGATCTACAGAAAATAATGCTGGAGATTCTAAACCAAAAAAGAAAATCATAAACGAAATAGATAGATTACTTCAAGATGAAGGTGTTGTAAATTTATTGTACGATGTAGAACAACCAGATAAAAAAAGATTAGTTCCCATTACCAAATCTCAAGCAAAAGTTATGGATATACAAAAAGTACAACGTGAGCTTAAACTTAGAAAGAAGTTAGTACGTAATGCAGTTTTAAGATTACGTACTTCAGCAGGTGTATCAAAACCAAGATCTAAAAGGACTTCTATATATTTGAATGATATGCAAGTAGATAAAAAAATTGGAGATCAAGCCACACCAGTAAAACAAATAAATTTATCTCAAGAGTTTATCTTACCTGCAAAAATAAGAAATGCAGCAGATGCATCTGTTATAATTAGGAGACATTCATCTAGCTCATTTTCCAGTGCATCTGGAAGTCCTAGAGTTAGTATCGATACTCCAGAGAAAAATGAAGGAGCTAAAGTTGATGAAGGGGGATTCCATTCCTTAAGATCTACAAAAAGACGACATTCACAAGACGAAAAAATAAATATAAAAAAAAGTAAAAAGAAGATTGTACAGAAAAGTGACACAGGAATTGATTTTGTCGACATTGCAGAGGATAAAATAATATTTTCTGAACGTCTTAATAAAAAGTTGGATTCAAAAAAAACTGATAAAAATCCCAAACAACCAGAAACAGACGAAACTAATAATAGTTTAGGGAAAGTTATTACAAGATCAAATGGTACAGCTACAGGTAAGGTAACATCAAAGACAAAGAAAACTACAAAGAACAAAGTTACATTTGCTAAAACAAATGAACCAGATAACAATGAAGAATTTTCCAAAGGAGAAGATGAACTTTCAGCCTGCCTTGCAGAAGCTGCAAATGCGCTATCAGTAGTCAATGCTGGGGGTCGGTCTGCAAATTCAGCAACAAATCGCAAAAATAAAGGTGAAATCATTTTTAAAAAAGTAAAAGTATTTCATATTTATAGTAAATTTTTATATTTTTACTAAATTATGACAATAATTACATTCTTATGTAGTACATGAGGTACTGAATAAGATTATTTTTTAGTCAATGCAAATACAACCAAAACATTAGAATCAGATAATAATAAAACAAAAATGGAAATTCGAAGTCAATTTAGTAATAAGGAAATAAATATACGTCGACATGGAAATCTTGTGCAGTTAATACTTACACCATCATCTTCAACAAAAATAAGAAATGCTCTCACTCTCCAGGTAATAAAATTATGGAGGAAACTATATATTTAGTACTTTTTTTATTATAAATATATAATTTTATTTATATATCACATTACATTAATTCTTTTAGGTGATGCAAGAATTTCGTGAAACATTATCAATTCTAAAAAAGGATGATGATTGTAGAGTTGTTTTATTAACATCAACAGGTAGCAGTTTTTGTGAAGGTCTCGAATTATCTATGTTGCTACACACAAATAAAGAAAAACGGCGGATGCATGCCCAAGAAATGGCAGATGCGGTTAAGTATGTAGTTATCCTTGTATAAATATGTATCATATACATATGTTACATATATTTAATTAATTAAAAAGTTCACTTTTTTTGTACTTAGGGATTTCATTAAAAGTTTAGCATCGTTCAACAAACCTATTGTTGCTGGAATTCAAGGAGCTGCAGTTGGACTTGGAGTAACAATGTTGCCTTTATTTGATCTTGTGATAGCTAGCGACAAAGCTACATTTAGTACACCTTATGGTAAATTAGGGCAAATTGCTGAAGGTGCTGCTGTATTTACTTTATCACATATATTAGGAAGTGCAATTGTAAGTATATTAAGCACTACATCTTTCTTATATTAATCAAGGTTCTTACATGTAGTAAAAGTAATATTAAATCAAATTTGAATTAAAATTGCAGACAAGTGAATTATTATTAGGTGGTAGAACTCTAACAGCTAGTGAAGCACTAAGAGCTGGTCTTGTTACTCGAGTTTTATGGCCTGATAGATTTCAAGTTGAATTACTACCAACCCTAAAAGCCATGAGTGAGCAATCCTCACAGGTATGTATTCTGTATAAGTTTATTTTTATAATATTGTTATTATTTAGATACATAGATGTTATGTCCATTAAATTAAAATTATGACTTGTGAAATGAACATTATGCATTCTTAAATGGTAGACAGTAACCTTTATAAGCAGAATCAGAATATAATAGTTCCTGAACATTCTCTCTGTTTCTATCTTGGAAAATGCATAAATGATTTTCTGGACAAGTGCATCTATAGCATGTTGAATATAGTATAGATCAGACCATATGTGTCCACAAAATTCATAAGTGTTGCACATTCTTCTCTATATAAAAAAAAAAGTAAAGTTAGATTTATTAAAATGTATACAAGCTTTTATTAGAGTATATTAAAATATACATTTTATAAATATTCGAAAACATCTACCTTTACACATTTAAATATTTGTATAATAAAATCATTTTTTAGATATGTATATTTTTTAAGTCTCCAGTAATGTAATTCTGGGCAATTACAGTTTAAAGTTACATTATATGGTATTAGATAAGAATTATTTCTATCACTTTTACCATGAATTTCTATTCCTTCTTGATTATATTTACATGTACTCAGTTCTGTTATTGAAGCACAAAACTGCAAAAATAAAAGAGAAAAAGATAATTTTTAAATATAAGTTTAAATGTGTGTGAAATTTACGTTTGTACATACCTTCATGTGCAATTTGTTGTTAAGCGAATTTCTAAGTTCTTTTGTCCATTGCCAAGGATATTCTTTTCCTTCTTTTTCTTTCTGTTAAACTAGATGCCCAAAATCGGTCATGAGTTATGCTACATACTGCATTTATTACAAATTCATGCAAATCACTCTCTCCATTAATCTATAATAATACACATTACATATTTTTTCTATATATAATATTTTATAAATATCTTCCATCCTATCTATATAATAATTGGATATACATACACCATCCCAGTACCTGAATGTAGTATTATTTAATTTACTGATAATAATAACATAATAACTGAAACATCTAGTTATCGTGAATAATAGGAAATAAATTAAAATAATCATTTTTATATATACAACTAAATTGATTTATAGAATCAATGTTGTATTAAAAGTGAAAATAGGAACACTGCACTCTTGCACTCGTATCAGTGATGTATATAAAACTAATTAATATTTATTCTATACATTTTCTTTGTTTGCATATGTATTGAGAACTGTTATTTAATATTCTGTTTATTTATTTTCAGTCTATGGAAGCTACAAAGACATTGTTACGTCATAGTTTGCGAAAAAAATTGGATGCAGCATTAGAATCAGAAACATATTTACTGATACAGCATTGGTGTTCTGTAGAATGTCAAACTGCCATAAAGGCTTACATTGATGGAAAAGTGCAGTAAATATTTAAATGGTAATACTCCGTTTTATCTGTACATCTGTTTTTAGTTACTTGTAACTTATATACTAAGAAAGAAATAAGACTATTATTGTACAAGAAATGAAACAATTATTTTGGCGAAGTATTACATATGGCGGTAATAATTTTATAGTACATATAACAATATGCAAAGTGTAAATACATGTTTGTCATTTGTTATATATAATTTGTATATGAAGTTGTATAATACATTATTTCTTTATAAAAGAAGAATTGTTTCAAAGTTAGTTCTCACATTTATCACTTATTATTGAATATTGTATATAAAATTATAATGCATTATCAATGATACTCAAAATATGAAAATAACAATGAGTTCAATTAAAATATCTTCTAAAAAGACTTCAAAAAATTCAATTGTGTGCTACAGATGCCCAATGACTTTGAATGGAAGTACTAACGTCATATTCCAACATACCTAGTATTGTAAATTGGATTTGAAGATTAATAACGAGATAATTAGTTTGGGGAACGTTAAAGCGAGAAAAGAAGTCATGGATCTGGTGTGTCATTTTACATCAATCAACGCACGATTATTTTAAATTAAGATATAAAATATAGAATCAATTATTTGGATGAACTATTTTAATATTAGATGATTTAGAATATGGATTTACATGCACGCATAATCACATACAATACAGATAAGGTACCTAATATTATTGTTTTGAATAATTTTTAAATTATGCTTTGCCTAAAAAATGTATAATTTGCTGAAAAACAGAAAATACATATAAAGAATACAACCGATTTTACACTTTAATATTTGATGTAAAAAGAAAAGTAAAAAATAAATAAAAAGATCGTAAAATTACTCATGATACAAATGCATAATTAATTACATTATCCAAAACGATATTATGCACCTTATTCTATATATGTGTGTATAAACTTTCCATAACATATTATTGTAGAATAAAATAGACAACCATTGTAAGCATTGGGGTGAATTTGTGTTCTTTGCACACACAATAATAAATTTTGAACAGAATGTAATTTTAAATTAAATACTAAAAAGTAATGTGTGATTCTTTTATACTGGTATAATGTTGTGCCTTGGTCAGTTTATAAAAGAATAAAAACAAGCATAGACGTAGAAGAAGATATTTGTAATTACACTCTAAAAAAAGTACAAGAATAATTGAGTAACGATTAAAATAATTTTAAATATATCAAATTGCTTTCAGATAATTTTTATTCAATTGGTAATGTGCATCATTACATGTTTCGATTATTTGTATTATTGTTTATGTATATTTTAAATATTAAATATTAAAAAATAATATATAAATATATATGTATTTATAATATTGATTTAAACAATGCATTCATATCGAAAATGTTTTATGTCAAAAAGCAAAAAATTGAACTATTTTATAATACAAATGCTGTATTTTACTTCGATACCATATAAATCATGAATACGAAAAGAATATAAAACAGTTATTTTCAACTGATGCATACATATAATAAGATGATGTAACATTCTACACAGGTTCGAGAAAAAACTTTTTCAAATAAAGTGAACGTATAACCTTTCTCGAACTTAATGTATGCGATGTTTTAGGGATCATAAGGGGCTATGAAATAAGACTCAAGGCAACATTGAGAAATTTCATTGAATACTGTTCAAAAACATGAAGTATGTTGTAAAGAATACAGTCGCTCTTGTACAAATGTTACACATGTAAGAATAAGCCATTCTAAAACATTGTATTATCATTGAATATAAAGCCCATACAAATATAAAGGAAATATTCACAAGCCAATTTACGTTTAGTATGTATTAAAAATATATAATCACCTATTTGTGTTCGTGCACGCATACGTGCGCGTATGTATGTAGTATATATTATATTTGAAATAGTAGTAAATATCTTTAACTGCATTATAATATTAGTATCTCTTTTATCGATAGGCAACTTTAGGCATATCTTAAACGCGAATTCATACATCGAGAAGTTAAAAAATTTGAAGTTATAAACATCATAAAACAATTAACAAAAATTTTATTAATCGCTTTACAAGGGCAGCTATTTCTTGTAGGATCGGCAGTCTGGACATTTCATCAGAAAAGTCCTATTTCTTTTTTAAGGTTCACTTGTCTCCAAACTGGAAGTTCTTGAAACTCTTCTTTAGTCATACCTAATATTTCCTGTTAAAATACATGAAATATGTATCTCTTATTAGAATTCATTTATCATTAATAATTTACAAAACATACTTGAAAATGTTGTTGAGATAAATACAGCTCCAGGTGTGTAGGATCAACTCCTTCTGGTAGTGGTCGTTGTAGTAATTGAGCCGGAGGATACGTACTTTGCGTTAATCGAACCAACTCATTCTCTACAGCTAATACTTCTCCAGGATTTCGACCATCCTAATTACAAATTATTTGTTTGAAAGATATAATTTTAATAGCATTAGAAAATGTAAAAATACCTCTATATTTAATTCCGCTATGTCGTCGCGATATGTCCATGTAGGAAATAGATTTATAAATTGCAAAGGTTCAAGACCAGCCCAGACTAGATAAATCGGATATTTATTAGTTTCTGGATGAATTCTTTGCCAATACTGCATAGCCATTGTCATTGCTGCTCTTCTTTCAGCTTGCCATCTAACTGCTTTACTACCAGACTGATCCTCTGCTCCGGTATTAGGCCACCAGCCTTGCCATATCCATAACTCGTTTTTGTTGTCCAATAAAAATAAGGCTATAATAATAATTTAATAAGTTTATAATGCGTTAAGAAAAGAATTATTAGTCCTCCATAAAATTTTATAAATTACCTGGTTGATGAACTTGGTACAAATCTTCCTGTAGAAAAGGAAATGGAGTTGGTAAAGAAGCACGATGAGGACATAACATTTCTACAGATTTAAATTCTTTAGAAATGCTTGACAGATGAAACAGTCTTGGAGTATGTTCCTGTAGTTGATCCTTTTCTAATGATACATACAGCTTTTTGTTCATTTGTCCCAGTGCTGTGCAATAAGATGTATCTTATTCATTATTTCCATGTGACAATATGTTAATACTAAATGTAAACCTTTACCTACCATTAATGAATTCCTCTGGTTCCATTCCTTCATCAATTTCAAAAATTTCTATGTCACCTTCGGATGTTAAACCAGTTTCTTGAGGACGATTTTTTTCTAATTTGGCTGCTGCATTAACTGCATGCTAGATATAAGTTAACATTATATATATAAAAGAATTATTCCATCTAATATTTTAATTTTTGTATTATTCAAAATTCATTATAATACGAAATTTAATCAGAATACCTGTTTAATATGAGGTAAAGAGTTAGATCCATGCCATACATAAATTTTATTATTTTTAGTGTCTAATAATATAAGAGAACCTCTGCTACGTAATTGACGAGTACTACAAGGAATCTCTATTAAAGACACCTCTGACTCTAAAGTACCACGACATATATACAATCGCCATCGTTTGTCACATTTTGTATTCGTTTTCTTGCCACTATGTACAATCATACCTCCAGAAAATAAATTAAGAAATGCAGCCGGTTCATATCCTTGAACTACACGAATCTATAAAGGTATGCGTATAAATTTAAAATATTAATTCGAGTAATGTTTCTAATCTTTGTTAATAATTACCTGAGGTGCTTGATCGTTATCTAATTCTATAGTTAGTAACGCTGCAGCACCTTGTTCATTCAAAGATGCATTTTGCCCTTGCCAAATAAAATATACTGAGCGATCGCGTCCCTTTGCAGAATGTTTTGACGGTAAACCACTAAGCTCGCGACCTGGATAAAAAACAGTATAATGCATCTCATTAAACTTATAAAACTAAGACATAACATATTTGTCAGTATTTATGTATATTTTTTTAAATGTATTTATGTCAAAAATAGTAATAACATTTACCGGTAACTGTAACAGAATACATCCAATATACAATATAACTATCTGCAGAATGAAACTGTCCAACAGATGAATCATCCAGAAGACTATGTGAAAATTCATCAATATGCCACACTTTTATACCCATTGTCGTAACAATGAATTGCTTCATTTGCTGAAGAATGATGTATTTAATTATTAAAGAATGGTATATATATCATATAATTATTGTTTAATGTATATTATTAAGTAATAATTTTTATTACCTCATCATCATACCAACCAGTGCCTCTACCTAAATGAGTTCCTTCAAGAACCAAATCAACTGGAACGGTATTTTCTTCTAATAAATTATTAATATTACACACTTCTATAGTTACAGTTCCATCAACGTTCTCTTTACTCTTAGTACCTCGAATTCGTATTATACGAGAAACATTTGGCCAGTCAAGGAATTTTTCCCTGAAAAGTATTGTTTCAACATGTTGTGTCAATTTGGCAAGTAAACACCATTTAGGTCTGACTTTAGCAGATTTTAAGTCTATTTTTGACACGGTGCGTCTACCAATCATAGATGCTGCACTAATTGGACAAACAGTGCATTCCGAATAATCATATCCTTCTTGCCACATTTCTGTAGCAAGATGTGTAGCAAGTTTCTTTTTATCAGTCGAAGCTC
>CAJVRE020000100.1:0-29495 GCA_911622165.2 Bombus sylvestris | reverse complement strand
TTAGCCACCGTTACTATACAATCGAGGTAATGTTGGTTAGTACAAGTGTGAGTATTACAGAACTGACAAGTTACCGCTGTGATTAGACGTAACTGAAAATGGTCTCAAGTTCGGTAAGGAATCCGCGGTCAACGGGATGGTAACTGAACTATTCTCCAAAGTCTAAGTCTGACTCTTGCTTAAAATAAAACGAGACAATATTCACTGATCGTGAAGACTCTTTTTTTCTCGCTGATGACATTGTACGAGAGTGTGTTTTTCGTCGCGGTGATGCTACAGAGAGAGGCAAGCTATGATAGGGTGTGTCTAAGGGCACAAGATCATCGGATGCATCGAGGAATGTCCCCGCTCGGAAAATGAGGGAAATTGACGATGCTGTTAATTGCTTTATTTCTATATTCGTGGTTAGAAAATGATGCCAGCCGCCCTGGAGACAAAGTTGCAGGCGGAAAGCGTCGTTCGTGAGGAAAGCAGATCTCCCGTATCTTCACGTAGTAAGTGACAGATTAACGGATTGTTAGAGTAAAATCTGTTTGTCAATTTGAAGGACCAGAGTTCACTAAATCCTGTGATTTATAGCGGGACCTCAGGCTAGCTGAACATATACTGTGAATGATGCATCGACATCTGGTATACATCTTGTCCGAAGAATAGGGTCCGTGTGTGGCGAGCCACGAGGTAGAAACCTTTCGATTGTTTACCGTCGAGTGCCGCTACAACTATTTCTTTTGAACAGCAGCTATGCGATTCTATACCACTGTCAGGTAGAACGTTCATCCCGTGACCGCGTCTACGTTCGGCGACTGGTTGTCTCCTTGAGCCCAAGCACATTATCGCAAATCTCGGAGAATAGTAATCGAGTTGCTTGTATGATTAAAGTGTTACGGATATTCCTCAGAATTCCGAAGGGAAGAGCCGGTGTACTTGTCACTCTGCAACTGCATGCCATTTCTTCACGCCTCTATCGCAGATATTGTTCAGCAATCGAAAAGAGATCGACTGCATTCTTTCAAGTGGGACAATACCTTTCATAATACAATAATTGATCTATCATCACGTTCCCCATTAGAACTTATTAAGATCCAAACTATCCATGGACTATGTAGAAAATATAAGTAGCGGGTTGACAAAATCCTAGAAGGCTTTGAAGAACATGAAGAGTACAATGCGATTCGAATTATTGACATACCTCTAATTGCGATGATTTCAATATTTCAGACTATATATGGAAAACTGCAGCTACACTGGATTTGACAGGGACCAGAGCTGATAAGGCACAAACCGGCTAATGTGCGGTGTATTTCGCAGCAAATGTGCGGTATTAGGCGCATCGAATTGTCGACATATCTCAAAGAGATTTGTAGATACGTTTCATTGAACATTTAATACTGAATATGCAAAATTGCAATTAGAATGGGTTTGACAGGATCCAGATTTGATATAGCGTATACAGGGGCACTTGCGCTGTATTTTCCAGCAAATATGGAACATGACACGCATCGAATAACCTACGTATATCATTTAGCACCGGAGATACGATGAATTGAATATGGAAGCCTAAATATGCGGAACTGTAATTACAAGGGAAATGACAGAATCCAGAGTTGACATAGCGCAAGATGGCTGACATGCGGTCTACTTGGCAGAATGCGTGGAGTATGTCGCGCACCGAAATGCCGACATATAACAAATAGCAGCTGAGATATGTTTAATCCTATATTGAAGGCGGAACGTACGGATCCTGATTACATTGGGTTTGACATGGACCAGATTTAATATAGTGCAAACCGGCTGATGTGCGCTGTATTTGGCAGACTGTGTGGACTGCGAGGCGCACCAATATGTCCCCAATAGCATCGGAGATACGTTTAACTGTAAATTGAAGGCTGAATACCTGGAACTGTATCTACATTGGACTTGGCAGCATCCAGAATTGACATATGGCAAACCAGCTGACGAGCGCCGAATTTGGCTGCCTATGTGGAGTATGACGCGCATAGATATCTCGTCATATATGAGATGGAAACGGAGATACGTTCGATCGAATATTGAAGCCTGAATATGCGGAACTGTAATCGCATTGGATTTGGCAGGGACCACAGTTGAGATAGCGCAATGCGGCCGATGTGTTCTTTATTTCGCAGCAAACAGTGAGTACGATGCCCATAGAATTGTTCACATGTCTCTAACAGCAACTGAGATACGATTAATTGAATATTCAAGCTTAATTATGCGGAAACGAATTTCTTTGTATTTGTCAGAGACCTAAGTTGACACAGAACAACAAGCCGACGTGCGCTGTATTTGGCAGCAGAATTTGACTGCGACCAATGTTGATATTGTGAAAACCGACTAATGTGCGCTGTATGCGGAGCAAATGAGGGGGATATCGCGCATCGAGTTTTCGATTTATATCAAATAGCAGGGTCGATACTTCTTTTTAATGTTTTCACCTAAACATGCAAAATTTCTGTATCCCGGTTAGAATTGTAGCAGCGCTCGGCTGTAAACATTCCTACGGGCTCTGTCCCGTGGCTCGCTACACAAAGACCCTGTTCTTCGAACAAGATGATTGCCAGAAGTCGATACATCCTCGCGGAATACTTTCAGCTAGATTAAGGACCCTTTTCTCACGTGGAGATATCCTCATGGTCGCTCTGGCACTGAGAGCAGCAGCACAGCAGTGTCGGACGCTTGAAGACTAAATCTCAACGATGGCCTACCTGCGCGTACGATAGGAATGCTCCGCGATCCCGCTCTTTGCGAATTGCTGTTGGTGCATTCCCCCCGATCTCTTAGTCAAGTCGATCCTTGAGTATTGTTACCAGTGGGGGCCGTTAGTCCTAGTGTTATCCACTTGTTAGTCGCGTCCGGTTGAGGGTGGTGGTGGAGCAGCCGTAATCGCCTGACCGTCAACCTCGTCCATCCCGTTGTCATGCGAGGATGAGAGCTTCCCTTTCTCTCCCGTTCTTCCGGACCTTTGCGAGCATGACCCGCTCGCAGAAGAGGCGGACATCTTCGTATTTCTGCGGTTCGCCCAGCGTAGCTCCTATGATCGCCGAGGTGGTCAGCTACTCGCCAATGATGACACGCAAGTTGTGGCGGGGCCGCTCCCTCGCCGGATAAAGCTCCAACGTGTGCGGCGCTGCGTCCCTGCTCTCCCCGCAGTACTGACAGATCCTCTTCGCGTCGAGCCAGATGTTCTTCGGGAACTCGTCGAATAGGCCGTGTCCAGTAAGCACCTGGGTCAGCCTGGATTACAGCGACCTGATATAAATCTGAGGATTCAATCAGCAAAGGTTCTCCAAAATGACAAACCGTCTTTCTCATAGCAGTGACTATACCTTTCACTTCCTACGGGAAGATACGAGAAATCTGCTTTCCTCGCATACGATGCATCCCGCTAGCGACTTTCTTTCAATTGCAGTTAGCATCCTTTTCCAACCTCCTACACAAGAATTCGTCAATTAACAACGACGTTCGTTTCCACCGAACCACCACAAACCGAATATTTTCAGCTTTATTTCAATTCATACAAGTAATTTCGGTTTATAGATGGTCCTTAAAACAGTCCTTAGGTTTATTGCACGCTCTTATGACTTACGGATAAAGCGGATGTATGTCTAGGAAAATAGCATGTAACGAGTACATCCACGAGTCGCATCTGCTGGAGACGTTCTCCTCATATTTTCCTTTACTAACATTGGATATAAATAATGGGTATCGCGGATCGTTACTCTCACTTTCCTACCGAAAAGTCTGGACAGCGAATCCGCGTCCTTAGTACAAAAAGGCAAACCCACACCGAGCTTTGCTCCGTAATTGTATTAGACGGGACACTACTGTCCGTACAAACTTAGTGTAGCCAACTCAAGTATCTTAAACTTAGATCAGTCATCAACTGTTCTCCCAATCTTCGGGTAGTCAACTCAAGTATCTAACTCTCGGAGCAGTCATCCACAGTTCTTTCATTCGCGACGATGTCATCTATTATTGCTTCAAACTTAATCTACTCTCTATTAATACGAATCATCCATCAAGTATACTACTATTAATCATTTATGTCAATTATATCTGTTGAGGTTATTAGGTGTACAGGAATGCAACGATACGCGTGGATAAATTGAAAGATAGAAAATATATATATTTTAAGCTGAAGTGTAAATACAAAGTAGGAATACAATATATGAGCTGGTCCAGATCCACACGCTAGCAGTATTACTCTATAACTGTAAAACCCCGACGCCAACGTTCCACGTGTACCGTTTCTGGTTTGTCTTCGACAGTCTTTTGTCTATGCGGTGTCGATGCCTGCAGTGCTTGAGAAAACTAAAGACCAGATGTAGAGTTTTCTTAGAGGTGGCGACCTCTTCAACAGCGATGAAGCGACTCGCATTCCTTTGCCGCCGATTCAAGCGAGATAAACATTTCGAAGCTGACTATCACGAAGTATTGCAAGAATACTCGGAATCGGATCACAGGACGAAGATCACCACGGATCATTCCACTGACGAAGGATATTTCTTGCCACATCACGAAGTGATCGAAGAGTCCAGCCAAACTACCAAGCTCCGAGTCGTATTTGACGGATCAACACCAAGCACCACCGGAGTTTCATTAAACGATATACTTCACTCGAGACTGAGAATTCAGGGACATTCCTTCGAACCGTCTCTCCAGCTGGCAACATATACAAAGGATTAAACAATATTTCGGGCGCCGCTGGCACCGAGGGTACCTGAATGAGTTGAACGTCCGAAAGAAATGGAGCAAGGGCAGCCACGGCATACGAGAAGGCACCATCGTCTTACTCAGAGAAGAGAACGTTCACCCAATGCAATGGCCATTGGGCAGAATCATCAAGGTCCAACCTGGCGCAGACGGCATCATACGGACAGCTACCGTTCGAACGCCAACGAGCACCCTGGATCGGTGTGTCAAGCGGATGGAGCCACTACCGAGATGATCGACGTCAGACTACTCCGACAGAATCAGCAATAACGAAGTCTGACACGAGAACCACCGTTTACCATTACACCATATCAATGGATCGGTATCCTCACAACGAGGGTAGTATGTTAAGCCACGAGGCTTTAACTATAGGCCCTGTTCCTAACCGTCGCGCGCGGCATTAGAATGTCACGGACAGATCATCTTAAGGATAAGCTAAATGTATACAAGGCGGCTGTCATTTCAATTATACAAGCAAAGTGGCAAACGCGACCTTAGGCACGAACAATAGTACGATCGAAGCTTGAGGGAGGGGGGGTCGTCTCCCAGAAGACAAGGAAATGATCGAAGGGGAATTAATATATTTTGAATAGTCTAACAGTTAACATTGAGAATCTAAGGAATAAAAGGTCGCTATATCTAACGAACATTTCGGTATATATCTCCAAATCGAGTCGTCATTCTTGTAACATATTATCTGGAATTATCGCAGAATAATTACTGACGTTTCATTTGTTGCGGTCACATTCACCTGTGTGAAATATACAATTTTATATTAGCCGTATTAATACGGTGTCAATTTCATCGAGCCACCCCTGTTATCTTAAACGAAACAGGGGAACGACTAATTTGCGGCGTCGAATATTCGATTTGTAGCGAGAATGTACGTCTTTCCCTGAGGTGCTTTCCTCGCGATCGTGTCTCTCCGCGAACGGTCGTAAAACTATGCGACGGGTATACTTCCGTGGGGGTCCTGTCTCCAAAGGATTGCGACGTTCTTCCTGATCGAGTTATATAGGATATACAACGTAAAAATATTAAAACCACATTATACCATACTTTTCATTAATTTATGTTCTGGTTAATATATGACATTATCCTGTATCGTATGATCTTCGTTAGAACATTTCAAACACATTTGCGGTGAATATGGGTACATGGAAAAATAGTTATAGACTCCGTCATTACTACTCTCCTCCGTTTCAAATATATTCCCACGCAGTTTACTGAACATTTTGAGGAGGAAAGAATCACTGATGTACGTCTCACAAGTATGCTTCTCAACTAAATGAATGATCTGAGACGTGTGCCATGAGATCCGTCGGAATACGCTAGATGGGTAGCTTATCGCTTTCTCCATTTCAGAAATAAATAATGTTCTTTACAGTGATTCGAAGGCGATAAACAATGAATCCGAGGCGATAGACGATGAATTCCTGTTTGTCGCTCTATTTACGCTCTGCGTAATGGTGGTCGGATTTGGGGACCGCAGGAAGCAACCGAATCACGCTGGGCGACGAACTTTTTAAGTACCGTCCATAAACATAAAATACTTACATGAATAGAGATTAAGACAAAAAGATTCGGTTTATGGTGGTACCTTGGTTTCATTGTGGGTCAGTGTAAGGATGTGTGGGCCTTAGCTGGCAGGCCATGAGGGACGTCGCAGGGAACATCTGACGCGACTTAACATATACTATATATTCTGCCTGTATATATCGTTAATACTGTTATAAAATATTGCGTGGACGCGAAGTGTGTGCACCGAGGGAATGAAAAAGAATGATTAGTTTGAACGGCGACCGAATAAATATCGAGGGCGCTGATGTACCCCTTCTCAGGTATAAAAGAGGGGGCCGATTGCCGAAGAAACCAGAGCATCGTCTCACCTAGCCACGTAAACTTGGCAGATCAGAAGAGTCAAACAGTGACATTCGAAAATTCTCCCAAGACTTGTGGAACATGGAGATCTTACAACGTACGAACGATCGCTTCCGAGAAGGAGTTCCAGTCCGGGTGGTGCGAGTGGAATCACTTACCACCATGTGGGTCCGTATTGCTGGATGTCCAAAAATAACCCAAACACTCAATTTGGAGATGATGGAGCATCCCATGGAGTACCTGCCGAAGGCGAAGAGTTTGAGAGTAGGCATGCTCGTTGCCGTGCTAGCAGATTTCAAGGACGCCAGCGCTTGGGAAAGAGCTATCCTTTTGCAGCGGACCATGACGGGCTACATCGTTTTTTTAATCGACTGGGGCTTAGAAAGCGAGCAATGCCTCAGTTCCATAAGATTGTTGCCACGAAATTTGGCAAAAATGGCACCGTGGGCTAGGAAAATCGTCCTGCCAGGTGTACGAGATCAACCGATCCAAGCGAAGAGACATCGAGTGGCTCAATTTACCATGATGAGACGAACCGGGAGCCTAGTCGACATCGATCCTTCTCCAGGAGAAGCAATAACGGCAAGGTTGCTGCTGGATCGGGAGCCGGGAGAATCCCAAAGAGATATGGCAGCACATTGGTTGGAGATGGGATACATCGATCCCCAATAGTCGACACTTGCCAGACTCAGTTTTTCTATGAATAGAATCATTGTATGTATAGTTTTGAATGTATCGTTTTGTATGGCTTTAAATGCGTGGTTTTGTATATATGGTTGTCTATACATTTTTATGTAACTATTTGTATTTCTCTATATATATTAGTATTAAATTATATATTCCAAGTACTCTCAGCGAATAAAAACTAATGAAAGCTTAAACACTTGTCAACCTTCTCCTATCCTTCCCTCCCATTCATACATCAAATCCTACAACATCAAATTTAATTTAAATAACAAGTAAATGAAGAAAAAAGCAAAGGAAAGAAAGAAGAAGAAAAAAAGATAAAGAATGGAAGGAAAGAAGTATTGTTACGACGGCCGACTCTATATCTGGGCCCGGCTACACACCGTGGGCAGGATGGCTGCCACATGTCCGCACATCCTTGTCGCATACCCTCAATAGCTTCAAGGACCCGTCATAAATGTCACAATTCTGTCTAAGATCCTACGAGCCGGATGTAACATCTGCGTAGCAACTGTCGTTATGTTTACTTGTCTATTACGAGAAAGTTACTTTTTTGCACGTGCGGTGCCTCCCACTAGCAACTTTCCTCTGAGGGAGGCTAAGACCCTTCCTAGTCTATCGGTCATCCTATTAACCAATAAGAAACAATGTTCACTACCCTCACTTTCCTACCCAAAAATGCAATGAACAAATCCGCTGATCCCATACGTTAGAAACACCCATCACTAACTCTAATCCGACACAGCATCGTCACTTCAAATTCATTCGTTGTTCGTCGTCATAACATTCAAGTCTGGAAAAGGTTCTACCACAAAACATCTACTTAAATCACATCGACACATCAGTGTAATTCTGTATATTTAGCAAGCTGTTACGATAAACTCAAGTTATACTTGTTACATCAGTACAAATTCAATCAAACCACCCCTATTATCATAACGGAAATAAGGGGATCGATCATTTCGCGGCGTCGATTATCTAATCGTAACGGGAATTTATGACTCCCGTTGACGTGCTTCTTCGCGATCGCGTCTCTCCGCAAGTGAACGAAACAAGTATTAAATCTAAAATACCCTTTAAACTAATCATTCTTCGAATCAAATACCTCCATACTCTTCCGTAGAGAATTAAAAACTGCATCGAATCGCGTGTAAAAAGATGTTTCGTAATATTTACAAGAACAAAGACCACCCTCGAGTCTCGGAATTGCATCCACCTAGAAATGATCTGCGACCATGGTCAGACGGCCCTCTCGAAGTAGTACAAGTTCTACCTGAAACAGTTCTTCCGAATAACGTACAGCGTGTATTTTACGAGATTATTTATCCCAATTCCATGTAATTTTTATACCAAATTATTTTATATCTTACATTAGGTAATTCTATAAAAGATTATATGCAATTTTTTCATTTCATATTTTGTATATTATAGCGACCAGAGTTTGTTTCGGAATTGTCACAAATTGTTATTCGTTTTCTATTTTCTAGATATTTTTGGGTCGAAAGTTGTAGAAAATGGCTAGGATACGGATCGGCGGGTTAAAAGGAGCGTTGATAACGGTATGTCTATTTTAACGAAAAGCAACAATTGATATCTGACACTAGCGCATCAAAAACAAGTACTGTATTTTCCTCCAGTCGCTGGGAGACGCGATCGCGGTGAAGCGTGTCGGCGGGAGTCGTAAATTCCCGTTTCGATTATAACAATCGACACCACGAACTAGTCGATCGCCTAATTTCTTGTCGGATAATAATTGTGTTTGTGGTGGAATAAATCTGTAATCAACAGTTCTACAACATTTATATCTTCAACAACTTGTTACTCTTAGTATTGTGCCGCGTAATCCAGCGTAATTGCAGTTTTGCATATTTAGGCTTACATTATATATTCAAATGAACGTATCTCCGCTGCTATTGATGATATGTCGACAACACCGCGCGCGTCATACTACATGGGGAGTGCCAAATACAGCGGGCATCAGCCAGCTTGCGCTACGCCAACTCTTGATCCTGCTATATCCAATGTAATTACTTTTACGCATATTCAATGTTTAATACTCAATTGAACATATCTGCCCTTCTATTGGAGATATGTGGACCATTCTATGCTTATTACAATCCACACTTGCTGCCCAATATTGCCCACGTTTGCCCGTCAGACCGATGTGAAATCTGTAGCCTGCCAAATCCAATGTAATAACTGTTCCACTTATTTAGGCTTAAATATTCAATCGATCGTATCTCCGCTGGTATTAGAGTTATGCCTACCATGCAAATCGCATCATACTCCACATTGTCTGTGAAGTACAGCGCAAATCAGGCAGTCTTGGCTATGTCACCTCTGGTCCCTACCAAATCCAATGTAATTACGGTTCCAATTACTCAGCCTTCAATATACAATTAAACGTATCTCCGATGCGAATGGTGATTAGGCGACATGTGGGTGCGCGTCAGGCTTCACATTTGATGCCAAATACAGCTCAGCTTGGCCGGTTTTTGTTACGACAACACTGGATCCTGTCTAATCCAATGCAATTACAGCTCCGCATATTCAAACTTCTTTATTAATTGATCATTTCTCCGTTGATATTGGATATATGTGAACAATTCGATGAGCGTTATACGGTATAATTGCTATCAAATGCAGCGCAAGTGCCCCTGTTAATGCTACGTCAACTGTGGCCACAGTCAAAAGGAATGCTATTACGGTTCCGCAAAGTTAGGCTAAATTCAATTGATGATATCTCCGTTGCTATTTGAAATGTGCGTTGCTATGCATGGATATGCGGAATTACCATTGCGTTGGATTGGACAGTGCCCACGGATGACATAGCGTAAACCGGCTGATGTGCGCTGCATTTGACTGCAATTGTGGAGTATAACGCACACAGAATTGTACGCATATCGCTATTAGCAGAAGAGATACGATCAATTGAATATTGAAGCCTAACCATGCGGAACTGTAACTACATTGTACTTGACCTCGACCAGGGTTGACATAGCATACACTGGAGCATGTGTCCTGTAGTTGGCAGTAGACGAGGAGTGTGACGCGCATTGATTTGTCCACATACCTGCAATGGAAACGGAGATACGTTCAATTGAATATTCAAGGCAGGGTCTGAAAAACAGTAATTGCGCTCGATTCGGCAGGGTTCAGAGTTGAAATAGCGCAATCCGGATTACGTACGCTGCATATGGCAGCAAATATGGAGTACAACGCACACTGATTTGTCCACATATCTCCCTTAGCAACGGAGATACGTTCAATTGAATATTTAAACCTAACAATGCGGAACTTTAATTGCATTGGATTTGCAGGGACCAGAGTTGACATGGCGCAAACTGGCTGATATCCGCTTATTTGGAAGCGAATGAGATGTACGACTCCCATCTAATTAGTGACAAATCTCCAATAGCATCTGTGATAAGCTGTATGTAATATACAGTAATGAGTCTGCAACGATACAGATAGTATTGCACTTTAACCGATACAATGTAACTCGGTACGCGATTGCGCGTCAATATAAGTTACATTGTCGATATTTCAATAGATAATGGCCGTGGCTTAAGCAAATTGCCATGTGAATGGAACCATTTTATTTCAAGCTATACGCTACCGTCCTGAATCATTTTCGTCGTACAAGACCTTTTCATATTGTGACGAAACCCCAGCTCGCTGACCAGGAGATAATCAACGCCGTATAATGGAGACGCTGGCGCACGCAGCTGAACACCCAGGACTCGACGAGACCACATCTAGCAGTCCGTGCTGTGCTCCCCAGCCGGGAGGCCTGGAAGATCCGAAGAGGAGCCCCACTAACGTACAGGATGACCCAAATACTCACCGGTCACGGGGTATTCGGGGAATTCCTGCTACGAATAGGACGAGAGGTGACCTCTATATGACATAATTGTAAAGAAGGGGAGGACACGGCGCTGCATACATTAGAGTCTTGCCCAGCATGGGAGGAGCCCCGGAGGGTACTGCGCACGGAGATAGGAGCAAGAATATCCCCAGATGTACTGGTAGAAGCAATCCTCAGGTATCGCCGTAGATACTCAGCCGTCCGCGTCTTTTGCGAGCGATAATGTTGTAATGCTTGCAATGGAGTGAGCGGAGAGAGAAAGAATAAGAACCGGCGGCTCGGCGAGGGTGGTCAGAACTGAAGGAAGTGCTCGCAGAGGAGGTGTGGCACAACCACCCCACCTCCTAATAATAACCAACCAGGAACTATGACACTAGGGGAGTGGTCCCCCTAGTGATACATCATAAAGTATGCTTCCGCTAAGAAAGGAACAAAACGGGGTATGTCGGCCGATAGAAATTCGAAAGAGAACTCGGGGCATCCCCAACAAACGTCAGGAAGGCCACCGTGGAATTTTAGTCGGTAAGAGTCCGACACTACCCGACCGGAATGCGGCGGGTGTCCATGAGGATTTCTCCACGAAAAAAGCCGCCTGGGGTACGTAGGCGTTGCCTCCGGGCCGCTTCGGTCAGTCTCACTCTGCGACTAGTTGGTGACGGTTGTGTCGAAGTTGGTGACGAAATTGCGGAGTGGTTTCTCAGTCTGATTCATGTATTTTCAATGCATGCCTTAACGCGTTTCTTGGATGTTGCTTCGTCACACGTGAATAAAGTGACTTTTTTTATACCTGTGAACTAGTTAATTCTATCGTTTTTACTGAATATTACAATATACTTGTACGTGAGTGTATTCTTATGCGTTTGACGCATAAACATACCATGCAAGAAGAATTGTAAACTAGGACAAAGAGGAAGAAATATGAAGGAGATACTTATGACCATTGTAAACGACAAAGAATACGTAGAAATTCAAATGAATCTGACGAGGAGGATATCGACGAAGAGAGATTTTGCAATACAAGAATAGAAGTAATAACACAAGTGTAAAACAATCTCCTCGATAAGGTGAAATGGATGATGCGAATGCCGGAATATAATGAAGGTGAGGGCCTTGGAAAAAATGAACAAGGTTGTTTAGAGCCAGTTCAAGCACATAAACAGCATGGCCGTAAAGGACTTGGAAATCATGTTCCTGGACTTGAAGCTTCAGGTCTTAAATGGAATCCTGCCGAGGAAGTAATAAAGTGTGTAGAAGACATGAAATGGATAACAAATCCAGATTCTGATACACCTGCATCAGAAGCAATGCAGCATAGGTTACATCAGGGACCTAAAAAGTTGATCATAGATGATGAAATTGATTTTTGTTGTGAAGATTTAGTGAAAAATATTATCAATGCAAAAACAGTATCCATCATTTGGATGACGTCGAGGTGCGTCGAGCAAGCACACGTTATAATCCTTATGAAACAATTTGTGGTGCATTTTTCTTAAATCGTGCTGCTGTTAAAATGGCGAATATAGATAGAGCATGTTTATGTTTACTAAACCAGAAGGTTTGGGGGAGAATGAACTGCTATACGTTGCAGATGTTTATGCTGGACCAGGTGGTTTTAGTGAACATGTTCTATGGCGAAAGAAATGAGCGTGCTAAAGGATTTGGTCTTACTTTAAAGAATGAACATGATTTCAAATTAGCAGATTTTTATGCGGGTTCTTGCGAAACATTTCATCCATACTGTGGACCAAAAGAAAATGGTGACGTTTTCGACCCAGATAATCAAGTGGTATTTACAAATCTTATAATGCAGCATACCCATGGCAAACGAGTACATTTTATGTTGTCCAATGGAGGATTTTCAGTAGAAGGACAAGAAAATATACCAGAAATTCTTTCAAAACGACTGTATCTTTGTCAATGTTTAATAGCATTAATGATTGTAAGAGAGGGTGGTCATTTTGTGACAACATTATTTGACCTTTTTACACTCTTAAGTGCTGGTTTAGTTCATTTCATGTATCGCTGCTTTGAAGAAGTTTGTATTTTTAAACCAAACTCTTCTAGACCAGCAAATTCAAAACGTTACTTAATATGTAAGAAGAAACGAAGTGGGACACAAGATGTTGTGGAATATCTGAAGCAAGTTAATCGTCTGCTTTTAAAAGGTGGTGAAAATGACGATGTTTTACAATTAGTATCATACAACGAATTAAAAAGGGAGAAACAATTCGTCCAATATCTACGTGCTTCTAACAAAGATTTGGGCAGAAAGCAAATAACAGTCCTGTGTAAAATTGCTGCATTTTGCGAGGATAATACTCTTGTTGAGACAAAATAAGCTGATATGCGCAAACAATGTCTAGAGTATTGGAAACTTCCTGATCAAACTAGGACAATCCCAAGACGCATGGAACTAAAAGATAAATTGAATACTCTTTTGAAAGATACTTCATTCCTTGCTATTAATCGAGCACAATTGATGGAATTTAAAACTGAAAAGGCATTATTGTCACCATATGCCTGGTTTAGTATGCCATGTGGTACAAAACCAAGGCCTGATGATGATAAGAAGAACGCTACATTTTATATGGGCATGGGAAGGATTAACGTATATAGATATGTCGGAGACGAAAGGATTTTGGACCTCCCCGTTGAAACTCTTGAGAAAAGCCCAGACAAAGGGCTCGGGTTCGAGGCGCCAAGCGAGACGCCAAGCGAGACGCCGAGCGTAGCCGCGACAACGGGATAAACAATTTGTCTAAGCAAAAGACTCTAGCCTTCGGGCGCGAGGATTGCCAGATGCCAACGCGTTCCTACAGCTAGCTCGAGGACCCGCCGTAAATCTTAGAGCCGGGCCGCCAAGGCCCTTCAAACGTATAAACAGCTCTTCCCTTACAGACCCCAAATCTACCACCCGCTACGGGAAAAATACGGGAAGTCTGCTTTTCCCACGAGCGACGCTCCTGTCGCCGATTTCTCCCGAAGACGACTAGCATCCTTTTCTAACTACCAAACTCGCAACCTACCAATTAGCAGGAACGTTTATTTCCCTCTCTTCCGAACGAAGATTGTCCTCGACGAATCCGATGACCTCGTGCCCTTAGACACACCCCATCCTAGCTTTCCTCTGTGGCATCACCACGACGGAGAGCTCACTTTTTTTACGCTCGTTGAGTAAGGATTACGTCTTTGGTAATCAGTCTAGACCTCACGTGCTAAACTTGTAACTCGAGAGAAAATCCTAACCGTTATCCCGTTGTTCGCGGATTCGCTATCGAACCTCAAGCCAACACCGTTACTGTTTCGTCGTCACGACGCCGTGTCCGTTTCTCTGTATCCCGTGATTGTTGTAATAAACGATACGTTGTTAATACCGAAAATGGACAAGTCTAGTGAAAATTCGTTACCCGCCCTCCACTCCGATCCTAATCGCGACCGTGACTCGACAGATATATAAGGAATTTTTGGGTTTTAGTCTATGACATTGTCCTAGAATTGGTGTTAGTGCCCCCGCGTTAGTGTCTAGCTAAGGTGCACGTTAAGCTTCAATGATTGGAACAGTAACTACATTGCTTTTGACAGGGATCAGAGTTGAGATAGCGCAAACCGGATTTTGTACGCAGTATTGGGCAGCAAATGTTGAGTATAGCGCGCATAGAATTGTAGAAAGCTCTGTAGTAGCAGCGGAGATACGATTAATTGAATAATTATGCCTGACCTTTCGGAACGCTAACTTTATTGGATTTGACAGAGCCCTCAGTTCACATAGGACAAACCGCCTATCGTCGCTCTATTTGCCTGTAAATGCTGACCATGACGCGTTGCGAAATATCGGCTTATCACCAATAGTAGCGGAAATACGTTACATTCTATATTGAAGGCTGAATGATTGGAACTGTAACAACATTGGATTTGTCAGGAACAAGATTGACATTGCGCAAACCGGCGGATGTGCGCTGTATTTGTCACTCAATGTGGAATGTTGCGTGCATCGAATAGTCCACCTATCTACAATAACAGCGGAGATACGTTCAATTGAATATTGTAGCCTAACTATGCGGAACTGTAATTGCATTGGATTTGACAGAGACCAGAGGTAACATAGCGCAAACGTGCTAACCTGTGCAATATTGGGCAGCCAGATTGGAGGTTAACGCGCAAAGAACATTCCAAATATCTCCAACAGCAGCGGAGATGCGATCAATTGAATATTTATACCTGACCATGTGGAATGCAACCACGTTGGATTTGACCAGAGTTGACATGCTACAAGCCGGTTGGTGTACGTTGTACTTGGCAGTCCATGTGGAGTATGTCGCCCAACGAAATGTCGACATATCTCCAATAGCAGGGGATATCCGCTTAATTGTATATTGAAAGCAGAATAATTGGAACAGTAGTTACATTCGATTCGAACCCGACGAGATTTGTCTTAGCGTAGAGAGGAGCACGTGCGCTGTATTGGGCAGCAAATGTACAGTATAACGCGCGTAGAATTGTCGGCGTATCTTCAAGAGCAGCGGAGATACGATGAATTGTATATTTAAGCCTAACTATGCGGTACCGTAATTACATTGGATTTGACAGAGATTTTAAGTTGACATACCTCAAACCGTTTAACGCTCGCTGTATTTGGCACCAAATGTGGAGTATAACGCGCATCGATCACGCCAACTCTCGATCCTGCAATATCCAATGTAATTACCGTTACGCTTATTCAATGTTTAATACTCAATTGAACATATCTCCCCTTCTATTGGAGATATGTGGTCCACTTATTACTGTTCCACTTATTTCGCCTTAAATATTCAATTGATCGTATCTCCGCTGCTATTGTAGATATGTGGACTATTCGATGGGCGCTACATTCTACATTGGCTGCCTAATACAGCGCACGTCAGCCGGTTTGTGCTATGTCAACTTAGGACTCGGTCAAATCTAATGTAATTATTGTACCACATAGTTCGGATTTGGGGGTGGGGGTTATAAAGTTAATTCGTACAAAAAGAGTCATGTTTTAGTGTATTTTTTGTAACGACACAGTTAAAATCTCTTTATGAAAACCAAGAGTAAATTAATGTATGACGTTCGAAGAATATTGTATAAAATTTGCTCGGAGAAATATTAAAACTACGGCAATATCGACAATTATTCGAACGTGTCTCGGAAAAAAGTAGAATTGCGATGCCCCTCATAACTTGGCGCTGGTTTATCTGGAAACAAAAAATCAAATTTCATTCGTAAGGTAACAGTTTCCCCAAGTAACGCTGCGAGGGTTTTTCGAAATGTCAATTTTTCACTTTTTTGGAACACTTTGAAGGGAAAAACGCGATTTTTTGCGAAGAAATCGGCTAATTTGTGATTGTAAAATAAAAATAATTAACAGATTTGAAAAAACTCTCCAGCGTTACCCCGTAAATTATTTACAGAAATAGTGTTCAAAATTTCAAAAGGATTGGTGCCGTAGTTTTGAAGTCATGAGGGGCACCGACTTTGAAAACGTGAGTTGTGGAGAAACCGTTTTAAAGTTTTGAACACTAAAAAATCTGGTATTAAACTTTCATAAGAGAATTTTATCGGCTTACCTCACACCAAATCATCAATGCCAGGACCATAAAGGATGTTGTTATCATCCATGATGTCTAAAGCATCTTTTTGCTCCTGTCTACGACGAATCCTACCTTCTTTAATCTGTCTTTCGGCTGCCTGCCCTGCTCGGTTTATACGTATGGAGTCAGTTCTTCGCGACCAGTCTTCAGCACTTGATCCACTACTGATTCCCATGTCTTGCGTGAAGGTAAGTATAGCAAAAGAACCTTCATTGAAGACACTGGCTGCCACATAAGCTGCAATTTCAACGATGACAGAGGTTCCACTCAAGTGCTCTTGTGAGATTTTCCAAATAAGCTGGTTCAAACTCTCATTGTTGTTCTGCGTGAAGCCTCCGATACATCGCTCCAGGGGAGCATCTTTGCTCTGATCTTCATAGATAGGTTTCATGGCATTCGAAACATCCTCGGGAAGAGCACTGTACGTGTGTCTGAACGAATCCAATGCATTAGCAGCTGCAGCTTTTTGCCATTCGCATCAGGAGTCCGCACCGCTCGGGCTTTTTTTTGCTGTGGATTCTCGTCCGTCGAACTGTAGTGAAAGAACGATGCCCAGATAGCATTCTTCATATTTTACATGGAATCAGAGTTACGTCTAATAGCAAGCCGTAGATTACCGTCATTTTATCAATCATTTTAGCCGTAAGCTTCCCTTTACCAGACAGACTCTTTCCTTTGATCGCCTTTCCCGCTTTAGTTTCAGTATCGACAACGGTATTTTTTACTATTTCACGAAGACGAGTGCGCATTCTATTTTGAACATGTCCTACACATTTTTTTCACTATAAATAGATATGTAGGGGTAAGATTATTTATTAGATAGAGAGCGAAACACCTGCCAGGTAACAATAACGCGATCGGGTAGGGTGTGTATTAAAATACGAGATGTATAAACGTAACCGTAATTTCGTCAATTTTGCTGCAATCGACTTGAAATGTTGACACAATACTCTTAAGATGTTATGCATTAAATTAAAAAAATAAAAAAATGTAAAAACAAAATTATTAATACCTTACCCCCCACCCCCTTAACCGAAACAGGGGAACGACTAATTTGCGGCGTCGAATATTCGATTTGTAGCGAAAATGTACGTCTTTCCCTGAGGTGCTTTCCTCGCGATCGTGTCTCTCCGCGAACGGTCGTAAAACTATGCGACGGGTATACTTCCGTGGGGGTCCTGTCACCAAAGGATTGCGACGTTCTTCTTGATCGAGTTATATAGGATATACAACGTAAAAATATTAAAACCACATTATACCATACTTTTCATTAATTTATGTTCTGGTTAATATATGACATTATCCTGTAACGTATGATCTTCGTTAGAACATTCCAAACACATTTGCGGTGAATATGGGTACATGGAAAAATAGTTATAGACTCCGTCATTACTACTCTCCTCCGTTTCAAATATATTCCCACGCAGTTTACTGAACATTTTGAGGAGGAAAGAATCACTGATGTACGTCTCACAAGTATGCTTCTCAACTAAATGAATGATCTGAGACATGTGCCATGAGATCCGTCGGAATACGCTAGATGGGTAGCTTATCGCTTTCTCCATTTCAGAAATAAATAATGTTCTTTACAGTGATTCGAAGGCGATAAACAATGAATCCGAGGCGATAGACGATGAATTCCTGTTTGTCGCTCTATTTACGCTCTGCGTAATGGTGGTCGGATTTGGGGACCGCAGGAAGCAACCGAATCACGCTGGGCGACGAACTTTTTAAGTACCGTCCATAAACATAAAATACTAACATGAATAGAGATTAAGACAAAAAGATTCGGTTTATGGTGGTACCTTGGTTTCATTGTGGGTCAGTGTAAGGAGGTGTGGGCCTTAGCTGGCAGGCCATGAGGGACGTCGCAGGGAACATCTGACGCGACTTAACATATACTATATATTCTGCCTGTATATATCGTTAATACTGTTATAAAATATTGCGTGGACGAGAAGTGTGTGCACCGAGGGAATGAAAAAGAATGATTAGTTTGAACGGCGACCGAATAAATATCGAGGGCGCTGATGTACCCCTTCTCAGGTATAAAAGAGGGGGCCGATTGCCGAAGAAACCAGAGCATCGTCTCACCTAGCCACGTAAACTTGGCAGATCAGAAGAGTCAAACAGTGACATTCGAAAATTCTCCCAAGACTTGTGGAACATGGAGATCTTACAACGTACGAACGATCGCTTCCGAGAAGGAGTTCCTGTCCGGGTGGTGCGAGTGGAATCACTTACCACCATGTGGGTCCGTATTGCTGGATGTCCAAAAATAACCCAAACACTCAATTTGGAGATGATGGAGCATCCCATGGAGTACCTGCCGAAGGCGAAGAGTTTGAGAGTAGGCATGCTCGTTGCCGTGCTAGCAGATTTCAAGGACGCCAGCGCTTGGGAAAGAGCTATCCTTTTGCAGCGGACCATGACGGGCTACATCGTTTTTTTAATCGACTGGGGCTTAGAAAGCGAGCAATGCCTCAGTTCCATAAGATTGTTGCCACGAAATTTGGCAAAAATGGCACCGTGGGCTAGGAAAATCGTCCTGCCAGGTGTACGAGATCAACCGATCCAAGCGAAGAGACATCGAGTGGCTCAATTTACCATGATGAGACGAACCGGGAGCCTAGTCGACATCGATCCTTCTCCAGGAGAAGCAATAACGGCAAGGTTGCTGCTGGATCGGGAGCCGGGAGAATCCCAAAGAGATATGGCAGCACATTGGTTGGAGATGGGATACATCGATCCCCAATAGTCGACACTTGCCAGACTCAGTTTTTCTATGAATAGAATCATTGTATGTATAGTTTTGAATGTATCGTTTTGTATGGCTTTAAATGCGTGGTTTTGTATATATGGTTGTCTATACATTTTTATGTAACTATTTGTATTTCTCTATATATATTAGTATTAAATTATATATTCCAAGTACTCTCAGCGAATAAAAACTAATGAAAGCTTAAACACTTGTCAACCTTCTCCTATCCTTCCCTCCCATTCATACATCAAATCCTACAACATCAAATTTAATTTAAATAACAAGTAAATGAAGAAAAAAGCAAAGCATATGCGGAATTACCATTGCGTTGGATTGGACAGTGCCCACGGATGACATAGCGTAAACCGGCTGATGTGCGCTGCATTTGACTGCAATTGTGGAGTATAACGCACACAAAATTGTCCGCATATCGTTATTAGCAGAAGAGATGCGATCAGTTGAATATTGAAGCCTAACCATGCGGAACTGTAGCTACATTGTACTTGACCTCGACCAGGGTTGACATAGCATACACTGGAGCATGTGTCCCGTAGTTGGCAGTAGACGAGGAGTGTGACGCGCATTGATTTGTCCACATATCTGCAATGGAAACGGAGATACGTTCAATTGAATATTCAAGGCAGGGTCTGAAAAACAGTAATTGCGCTCGATTCGGCAGGGTTCAGAGTTGAAATAGCGCAATCCGGATTACGTACGCTGCATATGGCAGCAAATATGGAGTACAACGCACACTGATTTGTCCACATATCTCCCTTAGCCACGGAGATACGTTCAATTGAATATTTAAACCTAACAATGCGGAACTTTAATTGCATTGGATTTGCAGGGACCAGAGTTGACATGGCGCAAACTGGCTGATATCCGCTTATTTGGAAGCGAATGAGATGTACGACTCCCATCTAATTAGTGACAAATCTCCAATAGCATCTGTGATAAGCTGTATGTAATATACAGTAATGAGTCTGCAACGATACAGATAGTATTGCACTTTAACCGATACAATGTAACTCGGTACGCGATTGCGCGTCAATATAAGTTACATTGTCGATATTTCAATAGATAATGGCCGTGGCTTAAGCAAATTGCCATGTGAATGGAACCATTTTATTTCAAGCTATACACTACCGTCCTGAATCATTTTCGTCGTACAAGACCTTTTCATATTGTCACAAAAGCAAGTTGTCTAATTAAGGTACATACTGTCTATTACAATCTAATACATTTTAGCGGTTCTACGTCGATGGGATGATTTCTCATCGAAATTTTCGGAGGATCGCGTAACCTTCCAACGACGACCGTCGTACGAGCAGCGGATAAACCTACTTCGTGTCTTAGGTTCCTTGCACCACGTACTCTACTTCTTGAATCTCGGGCCGCAGCTTTAGCGACTGCTGTTCCGAGAATCTCCATCCTGACCCGCTTCCTCGTACGTCGTGTGTGACTTCTTGCTGTCCGCCGTAGAATCTTGTCGGATCTACATACATTCAGCCATTTGCGCGAAACAAGCGCAGCGCTCAGCAGGGACGAGGGATCCAATTTTCGAAGTATCAAGTGCGAAACCTCCAGTGGTAGTTCGGAAATGATATCTACCTTGCTTGGCACGAACAGACCAACAACTCGTAATAGAGATCTAAAAAACTCCATGTTGCTTCTACTGTTGCGCGAGCAATACTGACGGTCTGGCTGAGGATTGAGGCTTATATATGTGCTGCTAGTCACGGTGGACTGCGAGTTCCGGTTCCGGGTGAGAGCGCTGGTCAGTCAGAATCGAGAGCGTGTGCATGTATTTTCATATATATATGGACGGTTTCACTTTATGATTAGGGTTAGGGGCGTATAATGAAAATTCGCTGCAATTAGCCACCGTTACTATACAATCGAGGTAATGTTGGTTAGTACAAGTGTGAGTATTACAGAATTGACAAGTTACCGCTGTGATTAGACGTAACTGAAAATGGTCTCAAGTTCGGTAAGGAATCCGCTGTCAACGGGATGGTAACTGAACTATTCTCCAAAGTCTAAGTCTGACTCTTGCTTAAAATAAAACGAGACAATATTCACTGATCGTGAAGACTCTTTTTTTCTCGCTGATGACATTGTACGAGAGTGTGTTTTTCGTCGCGGTGGTGCTACAGAGAGAGGCAAGCTATGATAGGGTGTGTCTAAGGGCACAAGATCATCGGATGCATCGAGGAATGTCCCCGCTCGGAAAGTGAGGGAAATTGACGATGCTGTTAATTGCTTTATTTCTATATTCGTGGTTAGAAAATGATGCCAGTCGCCCTTGAGACAAAGTTGCAAGCGGAAAGCGTCGTTCGTGAGGAAAGCAGATCTCCCGTATCTTCACGTAGTAAGTGACAGATTAACGGATTGTTAGGGTAAAGTCTGTTTGTCAATTTGAGGGACCAGAGTTCACTAAATCCTGTGATTTATAGCGGGACCTCAGGCTAGCTGAACATATACTGTGAATGATGCATCGACATCTGGTATACATCTTGTCCGCAGAATAGGGTCCGTGTGTGGCGAGCCACGAGGTAGAAACCTTTCGATTGTTTACCGTCGAGTGCCGCTACAAATATTTCTTTTGAACAGCAGCTATGCGATTCTATACCACTGTCAGGTAGAACGTTCATCCCGTGACCGCGGCTACGTTCGGCGACTGGTTGTCTCCTTGAGCCCAAGCACATTATCGCAAATCTCGGAGAATAGTAATCGAGTTGCTTGTTTGATTAAAGTGTTACGGATATTCCTCAGAATTCCGAAGGGAAGAGCCGGTGTACTTTCATCTCCGACATACATATCGTGTGAATTGGAGCACAATCGCGTTTGTACTGTCCGAGTGGAATGTGTTCAAGTGGAATCTTGAACACCATGTGCCTCAGAACATTTCGGAATCCGTCTTGTGCGTTCTTGTGCACATTGCCTTCGCCCAGAAACGGATTTCCATCAGACAAAACGATCTGCTTTGAATCATTTCCCAACAAAATATCACAGTTGAAATAATGCTAATCGAGTGAGCAAGGTAGCAGTACTACATCACTGTTGACATTTATGGTAATGGCCGTTAATAATTCTAGGCGACCAAACGGGAACGAAGAGCTGCAAAAATTTAGTACCTATTTTTGCGAACCGTACAGCGACTACTAAGGAATTTCTACCGTACTATTGTTCTGTACATTGCTTAGCACGTGCCTCCAATGCCAGATTTACATCTAGGCTGTGGCAGCTTTCAATCGGCGGTGAGACCTACCACAATACTGGTTGAAAACTTTTTCTGTGTAAAGTATCTGCACCGCAACGTTAAAATAGCTTCGCTTTCGTTGCACAGATACAGTTATTTGCATGATACAGGGGTGCCGAAACCTGATATGCCTTAAGTTACAGCTATCGCAGAGAAGCAGTGCAACACGTAACCGTATCTAGGCAGATGTCTGAATATCTAGATTTTACCTCGAATTCTGTGGCTCATTGTCAGACATTGTAACGCCATGGATAGTTGCGTTAAAATAGTTTACGAATAGCTCTACAACACGTAGACGAGTTTCATTTTCTTTCCCTACGAGACCTGAAGAGATAAAGAGAACGACAGGAAATTACATATTATAATTTACATAAACAATGCAACAATAGACAGAGAAAGTGATTATGGATGCTTTCTCCCAGGTTATACCTGAATTTTCGTATTGTAAGTTGGAAGTCACCTACTTGGAATTCTTATGTCCAATATTGAAATTCCAATATCGCACGGCTTCTGGATTGCCCCTTTATTCAGCGATTATTCGACGCATTGTCTAATCAAACTTTCTTTTCTCCGCTCAGCTCCACGATAAGTGTTACTCTTTCTTTCATACTGACTCTATATCTTGATATTAACACGAACATGAAATGAGGTGAGTAAATGGTATATACAAATGTGCTTGGATTACGAAGCTCAACATTAACTATTAAAAAATTTGCCCTGATATGTCTTAGCCACGGTACCTATATTGAAGACACCTCCCTGTACTTAGAACACTAATAGCGGCAATTTAATTCATTTAGTTTCCACTGATACAGCGTGGAATCACTTTCGATTGAAAGTACGACATGTGTCCTAAACACGGGTAAAGTAAAAAATTTGAACATACATGTTGTTTGTCACTGTGCAACTGCATGCCATTTCTTCACGCCTCTATCGCAGATATTGTTCAGCAATCGAAAAGAGATCGACTGCATTCTTTCAAGTGGGACAATACCTTTCATAATACAATAATTGATCTATCATCACGTTCCCCATTAGAACTTATTAAGATCCAAACTATCCATGGACTATGTAGAAAATATAAGTAGCGGGTTGACAAAATCCTAGAAGGCTTTGAAGAACATGAAGAGTACAATGCGATTCGAATTATTGACATACCTCTAATTGCGATGATATGAATATTTCAGACTATATATGGAAAACTGCAGCTACACTGGATTTGACAGGGACCGGAGCTGATAAGGCACAAACCGGCTAATGTGCGGTGTATTTCGCAGCAAATGTGCGGTATTAGGCGCATCGAATTGTCGACATATCTCAAAGAGATTTGTAGATACGTTTCATTGAACATTTAATACTGAATATGCAAAATTGCAATTAGAATGGGTTTGACAGGATCCAGATTTGATATAGCGTAGTACCACGCCCTGGGAAACCCCGATGGATCTGATATTCCCCTATAGTCGGGTGGCGGCTGGTGGTCCCTTCGGGACTCGTCAGTCCGCTGATCCGGTGCCGGGAATTTCGCAGAAGTTGGTGGGCCCATACCTGCCAAGACCACTCACCTCACCTTCCCGTGGGGCTCCCCGTCACCCTGCATCGGCACTGACCGGTGCAGGGTGCGAAAGAGTGAGTGGCGCCAGGATGGGACACCGTTGATGACCACGGCAAATATTCTAAAAACCATGATGAGTTACGATAAGAGGAAGAATACCGTTTACGGTGCAGGGGAGGGATACCCCAGTACCGGCGCAGGTGTGGGTGGTCAAGTGGGCCCCACTGCGTCGTCATCTAACGACCACGGCCGCTCGGGGGTGGATAGCCAGGCCCCCGTTCGTGTCTCTGCTACTGGCGAGAGCATTGAGGCGAGGAGGAGGATGGATGTGCCCGAAGAGGACAACGGGCCTCCATCTACCAGGACGAGGAGCTCCACTAGGAGAGCTCCACGAAAGCCGGAGAACGTGTTCCTCGCTCCGGCCCCAGTAGGTGATGCCAAAGCATCAGTGGCAGCAGCAGGAGGATCGCGGACGTCAGCAGGATTGCGGGTATCGGTGTGGTCCGACGACGATGAGTCGCTCGCCTCGTTTGCGTCGCGCTCATCAGTGGCCTCGTCGGCGTCTAGGGGTAAAAAAAGGAAACTCGCCAGTACTTCCCCGGACGTGACGAAGGAACTGATGATGGAGGTAAGGGCATGTGCGCCGGCGGACGTCAGCGCCGAGGTGATAAGGCACATGCACGAAGTTGTTAGGGTTGCAACAACCTCGTCCAACCTTAAGGGTACGTGTATAAGGACCCTTAAGGATGCGGCGAGTTACGTCACTGCCGCATGGACGAATGAAATGGTTAAGAAGTGTGGCCCAGCGCTCGTTAGCGGGAATGCGGCTACTAGGCTGGTTGAGGCGAGGAACGCCATGTTGGAGGAGGAGATCGCGTCCCTTCGTAGCGAACTCGAGATGAGGGACGCCAACGCGCAGGGATGCCAACGATGCAGTGGCATTGCCTCTGAGTCCGGCCGCTTTCGGCGCGAGAGCAGCAGCGTGGATACGCGTCTCGCTGCCTTAGAGAAGAAGTTCGAGGAGTTCGGGGCTCTCGTAATGCGGCAGATTGACGAGCGTTTCGGGAGGAGCCGCGCAAGCGGCGCCGAAATGCGGAAGAGAGCCCCAGAGCGCTCTACCTCGAGTCGCTCTGTCGCCACCGCCACCACCGAGAACACCCCGAAGCCCCCAGCGAAGGCGCGGGAGGAGGAAGAATGGAGAGCGGTGATCTCCAAAAAAGCGCGCTGGAGGAGCGGGAGGAAAAGGAGAGTGGCAATCGCCGCCGAGGAGTCGGCGAGAGCGAGGGGAAGGTCTGCAGCCCCGATAGCAGCACCGCCGGCGGAGGGTCGGCAACGGCAACGGCAACGGCATCAGCAGCCCCAGGGACAGACGACGCGGGCGCCCAAGCCGGGCGTCGCTATACCGAGGAAGCGACCGACGTCGAAAGCGCGAACGGCCTCGCTCCCTCGCGCACCGCGAACATCCGCGGTTACGTTGACGCTCAACAAGGGAGCGAAAATGACGTACGCCGAGGTCATCGCAACGGCCAGGAGTGAAGTCCCTCTGAATGAGATCGGCATCCAGTCAGTTGGGATGAGAATGGCGATGTCGGGCGCCATCATCATTAAGGTGCCCGGCGATAAGAGGAGGGAGAAGGCGTCCCAACTGGCTGCGCGCCTGACGAGAGTGTTGGACCCGGCCACGGTCAAGGTAGTAGCCCCCATAAAGATGGCGGAGCTAAGAGTGGTCGGGATCGACATCTCTTTTCAGAGGGAAGAGGTGCGGCAGGCGCTGGCGCGAGCGGCAGACTGCGCAGTCGGGGAGGTGCAGGTCGGGGAGATCGGCACCTCCAGGGATGGACTCGGCTCGGCGTACGTTAAGTGCCCGGTGGCCGGAGCCCGGAGGATTGCCCGGGCAGGGAACGTCGTTCTCGGATGGTCGACCGCGAAGGTCATCGCCATTCCGAGCAGACCACTCCAGTGTTACAGGTGCCTGGAGTTGGGACACGTGAGGGCTACCTGCGTGTCCACTGTAGAGCGCGGGCACCTCTGCTACAGGTGCGGCGTAAGCGGACATCTTGCGAGAGGCTGTACCGCTTCCGCGCCCAAGTGCCCCCTGTGCGAGTCACTCGGGGCACCGGCTAATCACAGGATGGGAGGGGCGGCATGTTCGCCGCCGAAAACAACCAGGAGAAGGAGACCCACCAGTGAACCAGTCACCACGGGGGGCAAACACGGAGGCACCGCCGTCGCCGCGGCTGGGGGAGCAGCGACGACGGCAGCAACATCACTAGCGGCAGACAGCCTGGAGGATGCCATGGAGTTAGTACAATAGGTCTCCAACGCATCCTCCAGGGCAGCAACATAGGAAGAATTAGGCGCGCGCGCGCGCGAGACCTGCTCTCACGGATCAACCGGAGAGCGGAGTCGCTGCGCGACCGCGACACTTTTACCACCACCGCTGTCGTCGTAGAAGCGCGCGCGCGCGCGTCGGGGTTAATGACCGTCAAGCTGGGGAGGATCTGAATACCTCCTTGGAGCTACATGACGGCCCACGAAAGGTTGGCGCCAGGGGACGGGTGGTCACCCCCTGGCTTCCAAGATAACTGGATGCCTCCCACGAAATATCTCGGGGGAGAGCGACGGGGGAGCGCCCTGGACACTGTTCAAGACAGGCACCAGGACGCTCCGTAGAACCGTCAGGACGACCATCGTGGGGTTTTAGTCGGTAAGAGTCCGACACTACCCGCTGCCTTTGAGCGGTCGGGTGTCCATGAAGGATTTCCCCACGTATAAAAAAAAAAAAAAAAAAAAAAAGATTTGATATAGCGTATACAGGGGCACTTGCGCTGTATTTTCCAGCAAATATGGAACATGACACGCATCGAATAACCTACGTATATCATTTAGCACCGGAGATACGATGAATTGAATATGGAAGCCTAAATATGCGGAACTGTAATTACAAGGGAAATGACAGAATCCAGAGTTGACATAGCGCAAGATGGCTGACATGCGGTCTACTTGGCAGAATGCGTGGGGTATGTCGCGCACCGAAATGCCGACATATAACAAATAGCAGCGGAGATATGTTTAATCCTATATTGAAGGCGGAACGTACGGATCCTGATTACATTGGGTTTGACATGGACCAGATTTAATATAGTGCAAACCGGCTGATGTGCGCTGTATTTGGCAGACTGTGTGGACTGCGAGGCGCACCAATATGTCCCCAATAGCATCGGAGATACGTTTAACTGTAAATTGAAGGCTGAATACCTGGAACTGTATCTATATTGGACTTGGCAGCATCCAGAATTGACATATGGCAAACCAGCTGACGAGCGCCGAATTTGGCTGCCTATATGGAGTATGACGCGCATAGATATCTCGTCATATATGAGATGGAAACGGAGATACGTTCGATCGAATATTGAAGCCTGAATATGCGAAACTGTAATCGCATTGCATTTGACAGGGACCACAGCTGAGATAGCGCAATGCGGCCGATGTGTTCTTTATTTCGCAGCAAACAGTGAGTACGATTCCCATAGAATTGTTCACATGTCTCTAACAGCAGCTGAGATACGATTAATTGAATATTCAAGCTTAATTATGCGGAACCGAATTTCTTTGTATTTGTCAGAGACCTATGTTGACACAGAACAACAAGCCGACGTGCGCTGTATTTGGCAGCAGAATTTGACTGCGACCAATGTTGATATTGTGAAAACCGACTGACGTGCGCTGTATGCGGAGCAAATGAGGAGAATATCGCGCATCGAGTTTTCGATTTATATCAAATAGCAGGGTCGATACTTCTTTTTAATATTTTCACCTGAACATGCAAAATTTCTGTATCCCGGTTAGAATTGTAGCAGCGCTCGGCTGTAAACGTTCCCACGGGCACTGTCCCGTGGCTCGCTACACGATGACCCTGTTCTTCGAACAAGATGATTGCCAGAAGTCGATACATCCTCGCGGAATACTTTCAGCTAGATTAAGGACCCTTTTCTCACCTGGAGATATCCTCATGGTCGCTCTGGCACTGCGAGCAGCAGCACAGCAGTGTCGGACGCTTGAAGACTAAATCTCAACGATGGCCTACCTGCGCGTACGATAGGAATGCTCCGCGATCCCGCTCTTTGCGAATTGCTGTTGGTGCATTCCCCCCGATCTCTTAGTCAAGTCGATCCTTGAGTATTGTTACCAGTGGGGGCCGTTAGTCCTAGTGTCATCCACTTGTTAGTCTCGTCCGGTTGAGGGTGGTGGTGGAGCAGCCGTGGGTCGCCTGATCGTCAACCTCGTCCATCCCGTTATCATGCGAGGATGAGAGCTTCCCTCTCTCTCCCTTTCTTCCGGACCTTTGCGAGCATGACTCGCTCGCAGAAGAGGCGGACATCTTCGTATTTCTGCGGCTCGCCCAGCGTAGCTCCTATGATCGCCGAGGTGGTCAGCTACTCGCCAATGATGACACGCAAGTTGTGGCGGGGCCGCTCCCTCGCCGGATAAAGCTCCAGCGTGTGCGGCGCTGCGTCCCTGCTCTCCCCGCAGTACTGACAGATTCTCTTCGCGTCGAGCCAGATGTTCTTCGGGAACTCGTCGAATAGGCCGTGTCCAGTAAGCACCTGGGTCAGCCTGGATTACAGCGGCCTGATATAAATCTGAGGATTCATTCAGCAAAGTTCTCCAAAATGACAAACCGTCATTCTCATAGCAGTGACTATACCTTTCACTTCCTACGGGAAGATACGAGAAATCTGCTTTCCTCGCATACGATGCATCCCGCTAGCGACTTTCTTTCAATTGCAGTTAGCATCCTTTTCCAACCTCCTACACAAGAATTCGTCAATTAACAACGACGTTCGTTTCCACTGAACCACCACAAACCGAATATTTTCAGCTTTATTTCAATTCATACAAGCAATTTCGGTTTATAGATGGTCCTTAAAACAGTCCTTAGGTTTATTCACGCTCTTATGACTTACGGATAAAGCGGATGTATGTCTAGGAAAATAGCATGTAACGAGTACATCCACGAGTCGCATCTGCTGGAGACGTTCTCCTCATATTTTCCTTTACTAACATTGGATATAAATAATGGGTATCGCGGATCGTTACTCTCACTTTCCTACCGAAAAGTGTGGACAGCGAATCCGCGT
>CAJVRE020000099.1:0-28622 GCA_911622165.2 Bombus sylvestris | reverse complement strand
ATTTAAAGATATTAATAAAGTTATTAATGTTAAAATTTTCATTTAGTTTATTTAATATTATTTATTAATTTATTTTTATAGTTATAATATATATATATATAATATATATATATATATATTATAGATAAGTATATTTGTTATGAACAAAAAATAGTTTAATTAAAATTATAATTTTGGGAATTATAGATATTTAAAGAATAAATTTTTTTGAAATTTTATGTTATTAGATAAATTGAATTTTAATGTTATATTATGATTTTTAATAAATTTTTAATTTACAAAATTAATGTTTTTGATAAACTATATAACATTTAATTTATTACAAATTTTTTAATTATAAATTTAATTTTTTTTATATTATATATTATAATGAATTATTATATTAATTTTTTAAATTTTTTAATTAGGATTGAATATTTAATTTTAATAATTTTGTATTATATAATTGAAATTAATTTAAATAATTGAATTTTTTTAATTTATTTAATTTATTCTGTATGTGAAAGTGTTTTAGGATTATCATTAATAGTTAGAATAAACTTTGAATATGGTCATCAAAAAATTTATATTATAAATTTATATTAAATTAAATTTAAATGAATGAAATTTTAATTTTTTTAGTCTTATTTTTTTTAAAAAAGTATATTAATAATTTTATTTTAAGAAATTTATTTTTTTTACTTAGATTTTTATTTTTAATAAATTTAAGTTGAATTAAATGAATTTTTATTTTTGTAGATTTAAGAGTTAATTTTTATTCAATATATTTAATTTTATTAATATATTGAATTTTTGGTTTAATTTTTTTAAATTTAAAAGAAATTGAAAAAATTTGTTTAATATTAAATATGATTTTAATATTTTTAATAATAATAAATTTTATATCAATGAATTTATTAATATTTTATTTTATATATGAATCTAGATTATTATTAGTTTTTTATATAATTATAGAATGAGGTTATAGAGAAGAACGTTTTTTAGCTTCTTTTTATTTAATATTTTATACATTAATTTTTTCTTTACCTATATTATATTTAATTTTTAAGTTTTTAGATTTATTTGGTAGATTAAATTTTTTTTATTTAGAATTTATAGAATTATATATTGATAAATTTAATTTTATTTATATAATAATATCTTTTTTAGTAAAAGTTCCCATATATTTATTTCATGGTTGATTGATTAAAGCTCATGTTGAAGCATCATTTTTTAGATCTATAATTTTAGCTTCAATTATATTAAAATTAGGAAGATATGGATTGTTACGTTTGATATTTATTTTTAAATTTATATATAAAAATATTGAATTTTTAATATTAATTAGAATTTTGGGGATATTAATTTTAAGAGTAATTTGTTTAATTCAATATGATATAAAATTAATTATTGCTTTATCTTCTGTTGTTCATATGGGAATTATAATTTTAGGAATTTTAACTGAAATAAAATTAGGAATTTTAGGAGGATTAATAATAATATTATCTCATGGATTGACATCTTCTGGTTTATTTTATTTAGTGAATACAATTTATTATCAATCTAATAGACGTTTAATATTTTTAAATAAAGGAATTATAAATTTAATTCCTTCAATATCAATAATATGATTTTTAATATGTATTTTTAATTCTGGAGCTCCAATTTCTTTAGGAATAGTTAGAGAAATTTTTTTACTAATAAGTTTAATTAATTGATGTAAATATTTAATTATATTTTTAATTTTTTATTGTTTATTTAGATTTATTTATTCAATTTATTTATTTAGATTTTTACAATATGGAAAAATTTATAATTTAATAATTAATATATTTAATTGTTTTATATTAAATTATTTAACTTTAATTTTACATTTAATTCCTTTAAATTTGATAATTTTAAATTTATTTATTTAATTTATTTAAATAGTTTAATAGTAAAATATTGAATTGTGGTTTCAATGATATATTAATATATTTTAAATTATATTAAATATGATTATTTCAAGATTAATATTATTTATTGTAAGTTTATTATTTTTTGTGATTGGAATGTATATATTAATTATAAATAAAATATTAATTTTTGAATGAGTAATTTATAGAATTAATTCAATAAAAATAAATTTTATTTTTTTAATCAGATTTAAATTAATAATATTTACATTTTTAGTTTTATTAATTAGTTCTATAATTTTTTTTTATAGAATTAGATATATAAGATTAAAGGATAATTTTTTAATTAATCGTTTTAGTTATTTAATAATTTTATTTTTAATATCAATAATTTTATTAATTTTAAGACCTAATATATTAACATTATTGTTAGGATGAGATGGATTAGGATTAATCTCTTATTGTTTAATTATTTATTATCAAAAAATATTATCATTTAATTCAGGAATAATTACAATAGTAATAAATCGTTTAGGTGATTCAAGTTTATTAATAATTATTAGTTTTTTAAGAATATTTGGTAGATGAAATTTATTTTTTTTTAAAATAAATATTTTTATTATATTTATATTTTTTTTGATAGTATTTACAAAAAGTGCACAATTAATATTTATAATTTGATTACCAGCAGCTATAATAGCACCAACACCAGTTTCTTCTTTAGTTCATTCTTCTACTTTAGTAACAGCTGGAATTTATTTATTAATTAATTATGAAAATTTAATTGATTTAAAATATAAATTATTAATTTTAATGATTTCTAGAATAACAATATTAATTTCTGGAATTATAGCTAATTTTGAAATAGATTTTAAAAAAATTATTGCTTTATCAACTTTAAGACAATTAGGTTTTATAATAAGAATTTATTCAATAGGAATAGTAGAATTAACATTTTTACATTTATTTATTCATGCTTTTTTTAAATCTATAATGTTTATAACTGTTGGAAGATTAATTCATTATATAATTGAAGCTCAAAATTTTCGAATATATAATGGAATATTTTATTTATATCCAATTAAAGGTTTATTAATAATATTTTCATTATTAATATTATGTGGATTTCCATTTTTAGTAGGATTTTATTCAAAAGATTTAATTATTGAATATTATTTTTTAAATAGATTAAGAATTTTTAGAATTATAAATTTAATTATTGGGACTGTATTTACAGTTTCATATTCTTTTCGAATTTTAAGAACATTATTTAAAGAAAATTATATATTAAATTTTATAAATTTTAATGAAGATTATGTAATAATTTATTGTATAATATTTATTTCAATTATTATATTGATATTAAGAAAATTTATTTATAATTTTTTTTTTATTCATAAAAATATTAGATTATTAATTATTTATAAATATTTTATTTTTAAAATATTAATTTTAGGAGTTTTATTTTCAATTATATTAGTTAAATTAATTTTTTTAAAAAAATTTATTATTTATATTAAAAGTTTTTTTATAATGGAATTTTTTTATAAATTAATAATTTATAAATTTTTATTTAGATTAATTAATTATGAATTTTATTTTGATAAAGGTTTAATTGAAAAATTTACTGGGAAAATTATATATAATTTAAATAATTTATTACGAATAAATTTAATATTTAATATTTATTTTTTATTATTAATTTATATTTATTTAATAATTTTAATTATTATAATAGGGTAATTTAAATAGCTTACAAATTAGAGCATAATATTGAAAATATTAAGGAAATTATAAATTTTTAAATATAATTAATAATTTAAAATAATAATAAATATTTGATTATCTATTTATTTTAGTTAGATTAAAAATTTTTATTTTTATAAAAAATTAAATTTATTATAGTATGTAATATATATATATATATATATATATTATAATTGGAATATTTTAATTACATAAAAATTAATCTTTTAAAATTTATAGAATTAAAAGTTTTTATAATGGAATTAATATAGATTTATTAAATTTAATTATTTATGATAAATTAATTATAAAATTATTTTAATAAAAATTTTTAATTTATAAATTAGAAGAGTGTAAATTTAAGATAAAAATAATAATAATATTTTAAAATTATTCTATATAATTTAATTTATTTATTTTAGTTAGAATAAAAATTTTAATTTTTATAAGAAATGAAAATTATTATTTATCTATTAATATGAAATATATTATTGGAATAACTATTTATAATAAATTTATATTTTTATATAAAATGAAAATTATTATTTATTTATTATATTATTGAAATAATTATTTATAATAAATTTGAATTATTTTAATAAAAATTTTTTAATTTATATAATTAAAAAAGTATAAATTTTAAATAAATAATAATAATATTTAAAAATTGTTTTAGGCTTTAATTTATCTATTTTTGTTAATTAATTAGTAATTTTCATTTTTTTTTTTTTTTTTTTTACAAAAAAAAAATGAAAATTACTATTTGTTATAAATATGTAAAATAAATTATTGGAATATTTTAATTACATAAAAATTAATCTTTTAAAATTTATAGAATTAAAAGTTTTTATAATGGAATTAATATAGATTTATTAAATTTAATTATTTATGATAAATTAATTATAAAATTATTTTAATAAAAATTTTTAATTTATAAATTAGAAGAGTGTAAATTTAAGATAAAAATAATAATAATATTTTAAAATTATTCTATATAATTTAATTTATTTATTTTAGTTAGAATAAAAATTTTAATTTTTATAAGAAATGAAAATTATTATTTATCTATTAATATGAAATATATTATTGGAATAACTATTTATAATAAATTTATATTTTTATATAAAATGAAAATTATTATTTATTTATTATATTATTGAAATAATTATTTATAATAAATTTGAATTATTTTAATAAAAATTTTTTAATTTATATAATTAAAAAAGTATAAATTTTAAATAAATAATAATAATATTTAAAAATTGTTTTAGGCTTTAATTTATCTATTTTTGTTAATTAATTAGTAATTTTCATTTTTTTTTTTTTTTTTTTTACAAAAAAAAAATGAAAATTACTATTTGTTATAAATATGTAAAATAAATTATTGGAATATTTTAATTACATAAAAATTAATCTTTTAAAATTTATAGAATTAAAAGTTTTTATAATGGAATTAATATAGATTTATTAAATTTAATTATTTATGATAAATTAGTTATAAAATTATTTTAATAAAAATTTTTAATTTATAAATTAGAAGAGTGTAAATTTAAGATAAAAATAATAATAATATTTTAAAATTATTCTATATAATTTAATTTATTTATTTTAGTTAGAATAAAAATTTTAATTTTTATAAGAAATGAAAATTATTATTTATCTATTAATATGAAATATATTATTGGAATAACTATTTATAATAAATTTATATTTTTATATAAAATGAAAATTATTATTTATTTATTATATTATTGAAATAATTATTTATAATAAATTTGAATTATTTTAATAAAAATTTTTTAATTTATATAATTAAAAAGTATAAATTTTAAATAAATAATAATAATATTTAAAAATTGTTTTAGGCTTTAATTTATCTATTTTTGTTAATTAATTAGTAATTTTCATTTTTTTACAAAAAAATGAAAATTACTATTTGTTATAAATATGTAAAATAAATTATTGGAATATTTTAATTACATAAAAATTAATCTTTTAAAATTTATAGAATTAAAAGTTTTTATAATGGAATTAATATAGATTTATTAAATTTAATTATTTATGATAAATTAATTATAAAATTATTTTAATAAAAATTTTTAATTTATAAATTAGAAGAGTGTAAATTTAAGATAAAAATAATAATAATATTTTAAAATTATTCTATATAATTTAATTTATTTATTTTAGTTAGAATAAAAATTTTAATTTTTATAAGAAATGAAAATTATTATTTATCTATTAATATGAAATATATTATTGGAATAACTATTTATAATAAATTTATATTTTTATATAAAATGAAAATTATTATTTATTTATTATATTATTGAAATAATTATTTATAATAAATTTGAATTATTTTAATAAAAATTTTTTAATTTATATAATTAAAAAAGTATAAATTTTAAATAAATAATAATAATATTTAAAAATTGTTTTAGGCTTTAATTTATCTATTTTTGTTAATTAATTAGTAATTTTCATTTTTTTTTTTTACAAAAAAAAAAATGAAAATTACTATTTGTTATAAATATGTAAAATAAATTATTGGAATATTTTAATTACATAAAAATTAATCTTTTAAAATTTATAGAATTAAAAGTTTTTATAATGGAATTAATATAGATTTATTAAATTTAATTATTTATGATAAATTAGTTATAAAATTATTTTAATAAAAATTTTTAATTTATAAATTAGAAGAGTGTAAATTTAAGATAAAAATAATAATAATATTTTAAAATTATTCTATATAATTTAATTTATTTATTTTAGTTAGAATAAAAATTTTAATTTTTATAAGAAATGAAAATTATTATTTATCTATTAATATGAAATATATTATTGGAATAACTATTTATAATAAATTTATATTTTTATATAAAATGAAAATTATTATTTATTTATTATATTATTGAAATAATTATTTATAATAAATTTGAATTATTTTAATAAAAATTTTTTAATTTATATAATTAAAAAAGTATAAATTTTAAATAAATAATAATAATATTTAAAAATTGTTTTAGGCCTTTAATTTATCTATTTTTGTTAATTAATTAGTAATTTTCATTTTTTTTTTTTTTTTTTTTTCAAAAAAAAAATGAAAATTACTATTTGTTATAAATATGTAAAATAAATTATTGGAATATTTTAATTACATAAAAATTAATCTTTTAAAATTTATAGAATTAAAAGTTTTTATAATGGAATTAATATAGATTTATTAAATTTAATTATTTATGATAAATTAATTATAAAATTATTTTAATAAAAATTTTTAATTTATAAATTAGAAGAGTGTAAATTTAAGATAAAAATAATAATAATATTTTAAAATTATTCTATATAATTTAATTTATTTATTTTAGTTAGAATAAAAATTTTAATTTTTATAAGAAATGAAAATTATTATTTATCTATTAATATGAAATATATTATTGGAATAACTATTTATAATAAATTTATATTTTTATATAAAATGAAAATTATTATTTATTTATTATATTATTGAAATAATTATTTATAATAAATTTGAATTATTTTAATAAAAATTTTTTAATTTATATAATTAAAAAAGTATAAATTTTAAATAAATAATAATAATATTTAAAAATTGTTTTAGGCTTTAATTTATCTATTTTTGTTAATTAATTAGTAATTTTCATTTTTTTTTTTATAAAAAAAATGAAAATTACTATTTGTTATAAATATGTAAAATAAATTATTGGAATATTTTAATTACATAAAAATTAATCTTTTAAAATTTATAGAATTAAAAGTTTTTATAATGGAATTAATATAGATTTATTAAATTTAATTATTTATGATAAATTAGTTATAAAATTATTTTAATAAAAATTTTTAATTTATAAATTAGAAGAGTGTAAATTTAAGATAAAAATAATAATAATATTTTAAAATTATTCTATATAATTTAATTTATTTATTTTAGTTAGAATAAAAATTTTAATTTTTATAAGAAATGAAAATTATTATTTATCTATTAATATGAAATATATTATTGGAATAACTATTTATAATAAATTTATATTTTTATATAAAATGAAAATTATTATTTATTTACTATATTATTGAAATAATTATTTATAATAAATTTGAATTATTTTAATAAAAATTTTTTAATTTATATAATTAAAAAAGTATAAATTTTAAATAAATAATAATAATAATATTTAAAAATTGTTTTAGGCTTTAATTTATCAATTTTTGTTAATTAGTAATTTTCATTTTTTTTTTTTTTTTTTTACAAAAAAAAAATGAAAATTACTATTTGTTATAAATATGTAAAATAAATTATTGGAATATTTTAATTACATAAAAATTAATTTTTAAAATTTATAGAATTAAAAGTTTTTATAATGGAATTAATATAGATTTATTAAATTTAATTATTTATGATAAATTAATTATAAAATTATTTTAATAAAAATTTTTAATTTATAAATTAGAAGAGTGTAAATTTAAGATAAAAATAATAATAATATTTTAAAATTATTTTATATAATTTAATTTATTTATTTATTTTAGTTAGAATAAAAATTTTAATTTTTATAAGAAATGAAAATTATTATTTATCTATTAATATGAAATATATTATTGGAATAACTATTTATAATAAATTTATATTTTTATATAAAATGAAAATTATTATTTATTTACTATATTATTGAAATAATTATTTATAATAAATTTGAATTATTTTAATAAAAATTTTTTAATTTATATAATTAAAAAAGTATAAATTTTAAATAAATAATAATAATAATATTTAAAAATTGTTTTAGGCTTTAATTTATCTATTTTTGTTAATTAATTAGTAATTTTCATTTTTTTTATAAAAAAAAAATGAAAATTACTATTTGTTATAAATATGTAAAATAAATTATTGGAATATTTTAATTTTATAAAAATTAATCTTTTAAAATTTATAGAATTAAAAGTTTTTATAATGGAATTAATATAGATTTATTAAATTTAATTATTTATGATAAATTAATTATAAAATTATTTTAATAAAAATTTTTAATTTATAAATTAGAAGAGTGTAAATTTAAGATAAAAATAATAATAATAATATTTTAAAATTATTTTATATAATTTAATTTATTTATTTTAGTTAGAATAAAAATTTTAATTTTTATAAGAAATGAAAATTATTATTTATCTATTAATATGAAATATATTATTGGAATAACTATTTATAATAAATTTATATTTTTATATAAAATGAAAATTATTATTTATTTACTATATTATTGAAATAATTATTTATAATAAATTTGAATTATTTTAATAAAAATTTTTTAATTTATATAATTAAAAAAGTATAAATTTTAAATAAATAATAATAATATTTAAAAATTGTTTTAGGCCTTTAATTTATCTATTTTTGTTAATTAATTAGTAATTTTCATTTTTTTTTTATAAAAAAATGAAAATTACTATTTGTTATAAATATATAAAATAAATTATTGAAATATTTTAATTACATAAAAATTAATCTTTTAAAATTTATAGAATTAAAAGTTTTTATAATGGAATTAATATAGATTTATTAAATTTAATTATTTATGATAAATTAATTATAAAATTATTTTAATAAAAATTTTTAATTTATAAATTAGAAGAGTGTAAATTTAAGATAAAAATAATAATAATATTTTAAAATTATTCTATATAATTTAATTTATTTATTTTAGTTAGAATAAAAATTTTAATTTTTATAAGAAATGAAAATTATTATTTATCTATTAATATGAAATATATTATTGGAATAATTATTTATAATAAATTTATATTTTTATATAAAATGAAAATTATTATTTATTTACTATATTATTGAAATAATTATTTATAATAAATTTGAATTATTTTAATAAAAATTTTTTAATTTATATAATTAAAAAAGTATAAATTTTAAATAAATAAATAATAATAATAATAATATTTAAAAATTGTTTTAGGCTTTAATTTATCTATTTTTGTTAATTAATTAGTAATTTTCATTTTTTTTATAAAAAAATGAAAATTACTATTTGTTATAAATATGTAAAATAAATTATTGGAATATTTTAATTATATAAAAATAAATCTTTTAAAATTTATAGTGTTAAAAGTTTTTATAATGGAATTAATATAGATTTATTAAATTTAATTATTTATGATAAATTAGTTATAAAATTATTTTAATAAAAATTTTTAATTTATAAATTAGAAGAGTGTAAATTTAAGATAAAAATAATAATAATATTTTAAAATTATTCTATATAATTTAATTTATTTATTTTAGTTAGAATAAAAATTTTAATTTTTATAAGAAATGAAAATTATTATTTATCTATTAATATGAAATATATTATTGGAATAATTATTTATAATAAATTTATATTTTTATATAAAATGAAAATTATTATTTATTTACTATATTATTGAAATAATTATTTATAATAAATTTGAATTATTTTAATAAAAATTTTTTAATTTATATAATTAAAAAAGTATAAATTTTAAATAAATAATAATAATAATAATATTTAAAAATTGTTTTAGGCTTTAATTTATCTATTTTTGTTAATTAATTAGTAATTTTCATTTTTTTTATAAAAAAATGAAAATTACTATTTGTTATAAATATGTAAAATAAATTATTGGAATATTTTAATTATATAAAAATAAATCTTTTAAAATTTATAGTGTTAAAAGTTTTTATAATGGAATTAATATAGATTTATTAAATTTAATTATTTATGATAAATTAGTTATAAAATTATTTTAATAAAAATTTTTAATTTATAAATTAAAAAAGTATGAATTTAAAATGAATAATAATATAATATTTTAAAATATTTATATATTTTAGTTATTTATAAATATGTAAAATAATATATTATATGAATAATTATTTATAATAAATATGTGAAATATTTTAATAAAAATTTTTAATTTATATAAAATTAAAAAGTATAAATTTAAAATAAATAATAATATTATAAAGTTATTTTAGGTTTATATTCATTTTTGTTATTGAGTAGTAATTTTTATTTTTATAAAAAATGAAGGATTATATTATTTATTTATAAAATATGTAAAATATATTTGGAATTTTTAATTATATTAAAATTAATTTTTTAAAATAAATATATATATATATATATATATAAATATTTAAAAGTTTTTATAATGGAATATAAATTTTTTAAATTTTTATTTATGGTGATAAATTAATTATAAAATTATTTTAATAAAGATTTTTTAATTTATATAATTGTAATGTAAATTTAAAATTAATAATAATAATATTTAGAAATTATTTAATAGGTTTAAATTTATAAATTTTAGTTGTAATTTTTATTTTTATATAAATGAAAATTATATTTATTGTATATATATATATATATATATTTATTATTAAAAGTTTTTTATAATATAATTTTTAAATTAATTAATAATTAATTGAATTATTAATTATTAGTTTAAATAAATTTAGTTTTAAGATTTATTAAATATAATATAAATAATTTATAGAGTAATTATTATAAATAATATATGTTTGATTTGATATAATTTATTTAATAATGATTTTATTTATTTATTTAATAATTAAAGTTATAATTAGGTTAATAATATTTAAATTATAAAAAATAATATAATATATATATATATATAATATATTATTTTTGGGTAAATAAATAGAAATTTAAAATAATAGTAATAATAAATTTTAAAATAAATTTTAATTTAAAAGAAATAATGATATTTTAAATCATTTTAAAAGTTAGAAGCTTTAATTTATTTATTTCATTATTAAATTATTATTTATTTATAAATATATATATATATATATATATATAGTGAAATAAATAGGATGTTATTAAATTTTTAATTATGTTAAAATTAATTTTTTTAAAAAAAATATTTGTATAAAAAGTTTTATGATATTTAATAAATTAATAAATTTTTAATTAATTAATTAATTATTTATTAGTTATAGATTTTATTTTGATTAATATTTTTTAATTTAAATATAATATAGTATATACATATATATATATATATATAATATATGGATAGTATTTAAAAATGTTAAGGATAAAATTTTAAAATAAATTTAATAATTTATAGTAAAATATAAAATTATTTAAAAAAAGTTTTAATTTATTGTGTATTATATATATATATATTATTAAATTATTATTTATTTATTAAATATTAGTAAATATTAATTGGAATAAGTAAAGTATTCAATAAATTTATTAACAATAAATTGCCTCTTTTTGGCTTCAATTAATTAAAATGAATATATTGTGTATATTGAAGTAATATGTTACATTTAATTTCGACTTAAATATTGATTTATTTAAATCCTTATATTTGTAAAATTTATATTAATTATAATATATATATATATTTATAATTAATATAAATTATTAATAAATTTATATTGAAAGTATAATGTTTTTTTTAAACTATATAAATTAATTGTGAGTAGTTTATTTAATTAGGATTGAAATTAGTATATTCAATTAAGATAATTTAAAGATCATTCTATAAATAAAGAAAAGATCAATATATTGATGAAAAAAATTATTAAAATAAATAGATATAATGAATTTAAAGTTTTTAAAAATGAAATTAGTGGAATTAATAAAATAATTTCAACATCAAAAATTAAAAATGTTAGAGAGATTAGATAAAATGGAAGTGAAAAAGGAAGATTTATTTTTGTAATTGGGTTAAAACCACATTCATAAGGCAGATTTTTTTCAAAATTTAATTTTTTTTTTATAGATATTAATAAATTAAATATTAAAATAATTAATAAAATGAATAAAATTATAAATAAGAATATTAAATTGTTTATTAAATATATTAATTTAGAATTAAATTTTTTAATTGGAAGTTAAATGTAATTAATATACTATATATTTATTAGTTTAAAAAATAAATAAGATATAAATTTAAATTATTAAAATATAATAGAATATATAAATAAATAATCAAATTACATCAACGAAATGTCAATATCAAATAGAAAGTTCATAATTTATATGATGAATTTTTGAAAAATGATTTTTATATATTCGTGTTATTGAATAAGTTAGTATTAAGGTTCCAATTAATACATGTGTACCATGGAATCCTGTTGATAAATAGAAAATTGATCCAAAAATTCTATCATTAATACAAAAAGATGAATTTGAATATTCAAAAATTTGTATAATATTAAAATAAGTACCTAATAAAATTGTTAATATTAAATATAAGATGCTTAGTTTAAAATTATTATTTAATAAATAATAATGGCTAATTGTAACTGTTAATCCAGATAAAATTAATGAGATTGAATTTAAAAGGGGAATTTCTAATGGGTTAAAGAAATTAATTATTTTTGGGGGCCAAGATAAATTAATTTCAATAGATGGGGATATTGAATTGTGGAAGAATGTTCAAAAGAATGAAATAAAAAAAAATAATTCTGAGATGATTAATATAATTATTCTAAATTTTAGTATGTATATAATATAGAGAGAATGTTGTCCTTGAAATGTTCTTTCTCGAATAATATCTCGAAATCATAATATTAATGATATTAAAAAATTAAATAAATTAAATATTAAAAAATAAAAATTTTGTAAATAAATTCATGAAATTAATCTTAATATTAAGTTTATAAGATTGAAAGAAATTATAATTGGTCAAGGTCTTAAAGTTACTATGTGGAATGGAAAATTTTTTTTCATTAGTTAATTGATTCATAAAAATATAGAATTAATAAAATTGAGAATACATATGCTTGAATTATAGATATAGAAATTTCTAGAGATAATAATAAGTTTTGGATAATTAAGGAAAATGGAATTAAAAAGAAAAAATTTATTATAAAGTTTCTCAATAAAATTAAAATTAAATGGCCTGAAATTAAATTTGCTGATAATCGAATTGATAGAGTTCATGGTCGAATTATCATTCTAATTAGTTCAATGATTACTATAAAGTTTATTAAAAATTTTGGTGAATTTAGTGGTACTAAGTGTCTTAAGGTTTTAATTGGAAAATTGATTAAAGAATAAATTATAAATCTAAATCATAAAGATAAAGCTATTATTAAATTGAAAATTAGATGTCTTGTTAAAGTGAAAATATATGGAATTAATCTGAATAAATTTAATATTATAATATAAATTATTATTCTTAAGAATAAGTAAATATTTATAGTGTTTTTATTTATAACAATAATTTTAAATTCAATAAATATATAATGAATTAATAATTTAAAAATTATAATAATTCGAGATGAAATTAATCAATATTTATTTGGAAATAAAATTATTGGGATAAATATAAAAATTCAATTTATTTGAATATTAATTGAATTAATTGTTGGGTCAAATGTTTCAAATAAATTTATTATCATTATTTAATTTTAGTTTTATCATGATCATTTTCATTTTTTAATTTTTTTTTTTATTTTATTTTTAAATGTTAAAATAATATAAAATGTATTAATTATAATTATTATTACAAATAAAGAAATTAAACATAAGAAAAAAATTAATAATCAATTAATAGGTTTTATTTGTGGAATTCATTAGAAGTAAATTTAAATTACTATAAATGATTTAAAAGATCACTTCTTTTTCAGACATCTAATGTAAAAAATAATTAGTAAAAATTTATTTTAGAATGACAATCTAATGTTATATAAAATTAACTAATTTTTTAAATTATTTTTTTAATTCAATTTAAGAAATTATTATAAGAAGTTCTTTCTAATATAATGGGTATAAATCTATGGTTTATTCCACAAATTTCTGAACATTGACCAAAAAAGATTCCTGGTCGTAGACAAATTAATCTTAATTGATTAATTCGTCCTGGAATTGCATCAACTTTAATTCCTAAAGAAGGAATAGTTCATGAATGAATTACGTCTATTGATGAAATAATTATTCGTATATAAATTTTGAATGGAATAATTAATCGATTATCTGTTTCTAATAATCGAAATTGATTGTTTGAATTATAATTTAATATATATGATTCAAATTCAATATTATTAAATTCTGGGTATTCATATGATCAATATCATTGATGTCCTATAGTTTTAATTGTTATGAATGGATTTAGGATTTCGTCAATATAATATAAAATTTTTAGTGAAGGGAAGCAAATAATTATTAAAATTAATGCTGGAATTAAGGTTCAAATAATTTCAATTGTATGATTTTTTAATAAATTTAAATTTAAAAAATTATTAAATATAGAATCTAAAATAAAGAATGATGTAAGAGTAATAATTATAATAATTATTATTATAGTTAAATTATGAAATGAAATTAAATTATCTGAATAGAATGAATTTGAATTTTGGAAAAAGAATATATTTCATGTTGAAATTTTTAAAAATAAATTGTTTAATTTATTAAATAAATTTTAATAAAAGTTAAATAACTTTATTATTGAATTTTAAATTCAAGGCACTTATCTGCCATATTAAAATTAAAATATTTATAATTATTATTTTTATAGGGGTTAAAATAATAATTTAAATTTAATTAGTTAATAATTTTTATAATATAGTGTATAATAGTATATTATAGTGGTATTATAGTAAATAATATATATATATATAACATACATATATATATATATATATATATATTATTATTATTATTATTATTTATTTATATAAAATAATAGATTAGTTTAATTTAATTAATTAAATATAAAAATTTTTTGATTTGATTTTTAATATTTATTAAAGTTAAATTATAATTGATAATTTTAATTAAAAGATTTGTTTATTTAAAATTTATTATATTATATTATATTATAAATTATTATTTATTAAAGATATTTAAAATTTTATTTTTAATTAATAATGGAATTTCATTAAATGAATGTTCAATAGGAGGGAAATTATTTAATCATTCAAGGGATGATTGATTAAATTTAAATAATAATAATCGTTTAGAGATTATTCTTTCAAAAATAATAAAAATTAAAAATAATATTCTATTTATTGAAATTAATGCACCAATTGATGAAATAAAATTTCAACAATAAAATGAATCTGGATAATCTGAATATCGTCGAGGTATTGCCATTAATCCTAAAAAATGTTGAGGGAAGAATGTTATATTAACTCCAATAAATATTATAATAAATTGGATTTTTAATCATTTTTGATTTATTAAAAGTCCAGAAATTAATGGATATCAATGAATTAATCTTGAAATAATTGCAAATACTGCTCCTATGGATAAAACATAGTGAAAATGACCTACTACATAATATGTATCATGAAGAATAATATCTATTGAGGAATTAGATAATATAATTCCTGTTAATCCTCCAATAGTAAATATTAAGATAAATCCAATTGATCAAATAATTGTAATATTTAAATTTATTTTTGATCCATGATAAGTTGCTAGTCAACTAAAAACTTTAATTCCTGTTGGAATTGCAATAATTATTGTAGCAGATGTAAAGTATGCTCGTGTATCAACATCTAATCCTACAGTAAATATATGATGAGCTCAAACAATAAATCCCAAGAATCCAATTCCTAATATTGCATAAATTATTCTTAAATTTCCAAAAGTTTCTTTTTTTCCTCTTTCATTTATAATAATTTGTGAAATTAATCCAAATCCTGGTAGAATTAGAATATAAACTTCTGGATGACCAAAAAATCAAAATAAATGTTGATAAAGAATAGGATCACCACCACCTATTGGATCAAAAAATGATGTATTAAAGTTTCGATCAAATAATAATATTGTAATTGCACCAGCTAAAACTGGTAAAGATAAAGTTAATAAAATTACAGTAATACAAACAGATCAAGAAAATAAATTGATTTGATCAAAATTTATTGAGTAATTTTTTATTATTATAATTGAAATTAAAAAATTTAGTGATCCAATAATTGAGGAAATACCTGTTATGTGTAATGAAAAAATAGTTAAATCTACAGAAGGGGATGAATGGAATAAGTAGGAAGATAATGGTGGATAAATTGTTCATCCTGTACCAGTATTTGGGGTAAATAAATTTCTTATAATTAACAATATTAATGATGGAGGTAAAAGTCAAAATCTTAAGTTATTTAATCGTGGAAATGCTATATCAGGGGATCCTATTATTAAAGGAATTAAATAATTTCCAAATCCACCAATTAAAAATGGTATAACTATAAAAAAAATTATTAAAAATGCATGACTTGTAACTATAGAATTATAAATTTGATCATTATTAATTCATATACCTGGGTGACTTAATTCTATTCGGATTATTATTCTTATTGATGATCCAATTATTCCAGATCATATGGCGAAAATGAAATATATTATTCCAATATTTTTATGATTAGTTGATATTAGTCATTTTTTTATTAAGATTTATAAAATAAATAAATATATTTTTAATTTTGAAGATCAATAGTTTAGTTTAACTTAAAATCTTTAAATTAAAAAAGTATTATGTCTGAAAAAGAAATAAATTGTAAATTTATTAATAAAGATTTTAATTCTTTTAATACTAAGATTGATTTAATATAGTTTAATAAAAATTTTAAATTGCAAATTTAAAGATTAAAAAAATATTTATATTAATTTATTAGTGTAGTTTAATTAAATTGTTAGTTTAATATAATAATTAAATTAATTAATAAGATTAAGAAAATTAAAATTATAATAAATTAATTAAATTAATGGTAATATTTAAATTTAGTTTAATTTTATATTATATATATATATGTATGTGATGAATATATTAGATTGATAAAAATTTTATATATATAAATATTGTATTAAATTTTGAGTATTTATTTATATATATATATATATATATGAATGAGAAATTAAAAATTTATTATTATATAAAGGGATATTGTTGATTAAATAAAAAGTTATAAAATGGAAAGTATTAATAATAAAAATATTAAAAAATATAATTTATAGTATATAAAATAGTTGAGGAGTTAAAAATTTATAGTAATATTATAATATATATATATATATATATAATATTGTTATTATTAATAAATAATAATAAAAAAAATTAAAAAATTAATTTAATTTTGATTTAGTTTTATATATTTAAATAATGTTAAAATAAGAAGAATTATATAAAATTTAATAATATATTAATATGTATATATATATATATAAATAGTTGTTGTTGATGATAAAAATAAATTTTAAAATTTAATTAAATTTATTATATAAATGAATATTAAAATTTATAAATGTGGTGTTGTTGAATATATTATATATGTATTATATATATATATATATATAAAAAATAAAAATTTAATTTAAATTTTAAATTAATATTAGGAATAAAAGTTAGGATATAGATTAGAATTGTTTAATAAAAAATATTTAAATTTAATTTAATTATGGATATTATTTTAAAAATTTATAGTTATAAGTAATATATATATATATATATATTATTGAATAAATATAAAAATTTATATAATTATAAAATAGTGTTAAAAGTATAAAAAAATTTAATTTAATTTTTATATAAGGGTATTGGGTGTTTAAAATTTATAAAAATATTTTAATAATAAATTAATTAAAAATAATTTATAGTAATAAAATGTAAATTATGTATTATTGATAATAATGAAATAATTTAGTTTAAATGATGGTTTGGTGTTAAAAATTTAAAATAATAAATATAATATATATATATATATATAATATATATATATATAGATTATATTATGATGATATTAATATGAAAATATTAATAATAATAAATTTAAAAAATTAAATTTAATTTTGAATGTTGTATTTGTATAAATTTGTATCGAATAATTCGAATGTTATAGGTAATTATTTGTTGATAAAAAAAATATTTTAAAAATTTAATTTGTTTATATTAAAAATTTATAGCTATGTATAAATTTTATAATATATGATTGTGTAAAAAAAATATCTAAAGATTTGATTTAATTTTATGTTACTAAATATTGTACATTTAGGATAAAAATAACGGTATTAGTATAAAAAATATCATTGTAGAAATGAGTTAGATCTGATTCTATACGGGGTGGAAATGGTTTGTCGATAAAAATTCAAAGTGTTTTTGTATTTGTATAAATTTGTATCGAATAGTTCGAATGCTATAGGTAATTATTTGTTGATAAAAAAATATTTTAAAAATTTAATTTGTTTATATTAAAAATTTATAGCTATGTATAAATTTTATAATATATGATTGTGTAAAAAAAATATCTAAAGATTTGATTTAATTTTATGTTACTAAATATTGTACATTTAGGATAAAAATGACGGTATCAGTATAAAAATATCATTGTAGAAATGAGTTAGATCTGATTCTATACGGGGTGGAAATGGCTTGTCGATAAAAATTCAAAGTGTTTTTGTATTTGTATAAATTTGTATCTAATAGTTCGAATGCTATAGGTAATTATTTGTTGATAAAAAAAATATTTTAAAAATTTAATTTGTTTATATTAAAAATTTATAGCTATGTATAAATTTTATAATATATGATTGTGTAAAAAAATATCTAAAGATTTGATTTAATTTTATGTTACTAAATATTGTACATTTAGGATAAAAATAACGGTATCAGTATAAAAAATATTATTGTAGAAATGAGTTAGATCTGATTCTATACGGGGTGGAAATGGCTTGTCGATAAAAATTCAAAGTGTTTTTGTATTTGTATAAATTTGTATCGAATAGTTCGAATGCTATAGGTAATTATTTGTTGATAAAAAAAATATTTTAAAAATTTAATTTGTTTATATTAAAAATTTATAGCTATGTATGTATAAATTTTATAATATATGATTGTGTAAAAAAAATATCTAAAGATTTGATTTAATTTTTATATATATATATATTGTACATTTAGAATAAAAGTGACGATATTAGTAAAAAAAATATTACTGTAGAAATGAGTTAGATCTGATTCTATACGGGGTGGAAATGGCTTGTCGATAAAAATTCAAAGTGTTTTTGTATTTGTATAAATTTGTATCGAATAGTTCAAATGCTATAGGTAATTATTTGTTGATAAAAAAAATATTTTAAAAATTTAATTTGTTTATATTAAAAATTTATAGCTATGTATAAATTTTATAATATATGATTGTGTAAAAAAAATATCTAAAGATTTGATTTAATTTTATGTTACTAAATATTGTACATTTAGGATAAAAATAACGGTATCAGTATAAAAAATATCATTGTAGAAATGAGTTAGATCTGATTCTATACGGGGTGGAAATGGCTTGTCGATAAAAATTCAAAGTGTTTTTGTATTTGTATAAATTTGTATCGAATAGTTCGAATGCTATAGGTAATTATTTATTGATAAAAAAAATATTTTAAAAATTTAATTTGTTTATATTAAAAATTTATAGTTATGTATGTATAAATTTTATAATATATGATTGTGTAAAAAAATATCTAAAGATTTGATTTAATTTTTTTATATATATATATATTGTACATTTAGGATAAAAGTGACGATATTAGTAAAAAAAATATTACTGTAGAAATGAGTTAGATCTGATTCTATACGGGGTGGAAATGGCTTGTCGATAAAAATTCAAAGTGTTTTTGTATTTGTATAAATTTGTATCGAATAGTTCGAATGCTATAGGTAATTATTTGTTGATAAAAAAAATATTTTAAAAATTTAATTTGTTTATATTAAAAATTTATAGCTATGTATAAATTTTATAATATATGATTGTGTAAAAAAAATATCTAAAGATTTGATTTAATTTTATGTTACTAAATATTGTACATTTAGGATAAAAATAACGGTATCAGTATAAAAAATATCATTGTAGAAATGAGTTAGATCTGATTCTATACGGGGTGGAAATGGCTTGTCGATAAAAATTCAAAGTGTTTTTGTATTTGTATAAATTTGTATCGAATAGTTCGAATGCTATAGGTAATTATTTGTTGATAAAAAAAATATTTTAAAAATTTAATTTGTTTATATTAAAAATTTATAGTTATGTATGTATAAATTTTATAATATATGATTGTGTAAAAAAATATCTAAAGATTTGATTTAATTTTTTTATATATATATATATATATATATATATTGTACATTTAGGATAAAAGTGACGATATTAGTAAAAAAAATATTACTGTAGAAATGAGTTAGATCTGATTCTATACGGGGTGGAAATGGCTTGTCGATAAAAATTCAAAGTGTTTTTGTATTTGTATAAATTTGTATCGAATAGTTCGAATGCTATAGGTAATTATTTGTTGATAAAAAAAATATTTTAAAAATTTAATTTGTTTATATTAAAAATTTATAGCTATGTATAAATTTTATAATATATGATTGTGTAAAAAAAATATCTAAAGATTTGATTTAATTTTATGTTACTATATATTGTATATTTAGGATAAAAATGACGGTATCAGTATAAAAAATATCATTGTAGAAATGAGTTAGATCTGATTCTATACGGGGTGGAAATGGCTTGTCGATAAAAATTCAAAGTGTTTTTGTATTTGTATAAATTTGTATCTAATAGATCGAATGCTATAGGTAATTATTTGTTGATAAAAAAAAATATTTTAAAAATTTAATTTGTTTATATTAAAAATTTATAGCTATGTATAAATTTTATAATATATGATTGTGTAAAAAAATATCTAAAGATTTGATTTAATTTTTTTATATATATATATATTATTGTACATTTAGGATAAAAGTGACGATATTAGTAAAAAAAATATTACTGTAGAAATGAGTTAGATCTGATTCTATACGGGGTGGAAATGGCTTGTCGATAAAAATTCAAAGTGTTTTTGTATTTGTATAAATTTGTATCGAATAGTTCGAATGCTATAGGTAATTATTTGTTGATAAAAAAAATATTTTAAAAATTTAATTTGTTTATATTAAAAATTTATAGCTATGTATAAATTTTATAATATATGATTGTGTAAAAAAAAAATATCTAAAGATTTGATTTAATTTTATGTTACTAAATATTGTACATTTAGGATAAAAATAACGGTATCAGTATAAAAAATATCATTGTAGAAATGAGTTAGATCTGATTCTATACGGGGTGGAAATGGTTTGTCGATAAAAATTCAAAGTGTTTTTGTATTTGTATAAATTTGTATCGAATAGTTCGAATGCTATAGGTAATTATTTGTTGATAAAAAAAATATTTTAAAAATTTAATTTGTTTATATTAAAAATTTATAGCTATGTATGTATAAATTTTATAATATATGATTGTGTAAAAAAAATATCTAAAGATTTGATTTAATTTTTATATATATATATATATATATTGTACATTTAGAATAAAAGTGACGATATTAGTAAAAAAAATATTACTGTAGAAATGAGTTAGATCTGATTCTATACGGGGTGGAAATGGCTTGTCGATAAAAATTCAAAGTGTTTTTGTATTTGTATAAATTTGTATCGAATAGTTCGAATGTTATAGGTAATTATTTGTTGATAAAAAAAATATTTTAAAAATTTAATTTGTTTATATTAAAAATTTATAGCTATGTATGTATAAATTTTATAATATATGATTGTGTAAAAAAAATATCTAAAGATTTGATTTAATTTTTATATATATATATATATATATATATTGTACATTTAGAATAAAAGTGACGATATTAGTAAAAAAAATATTACTGTAGAAATGAGTTAGATCTGATTCTATACGGGGTGGAAATGGCTTGTCGATAAAAATTCAAAGTGTTTTTGTATTTGTATAAATTTGTATCGAATAGTTCGAATGCTATAGGTAATTATTTGTTGATAAAAAAAATATTTTAAAAATTTAATTTGTTTATATTAAAAATTTATAGCTATGTATAAATTTTATAATATATGATTGTGTAAAAAAATATCTAAAGATTTGATTTAATTTTATGTTACTAAATATTGTACATTTAGGATAAAAATAATGGTATCAGTATAAAAAATATCATTGTAGAAATGAGTTAGATCTGATTCTATACGGGGTGGAAATGGTTTGTCGATAAAAATTCAAAGTGTTTTTGTATTTGTATAAATTTGTATCGAATAGTTCGAATGCTATAGGTAATTATTTGTTGATAAAAAAATATTTTAAAAATTTAATTTGTTTATATTAAAAATTTATAGCTATGTATAAATTTTATAATATATGATTGTGTAAAAAAAATATCTAAAGATTTGATTTAATTTTATGTTACTATATATTGTACATTTAGGATAAAAATAATGGTATCAGTATAAAAAATATCATTGTAGAAATGAGTTAGATCTGATTCTATACGGGGTGGAAATGGTTTGTCGATAAAAATTCAAAGTGTTTTTGTATTTGTATAAATTTGTATCGAATAGTTCGAATGCTATAGGTAATTATTTGTTGATAAAAAAATATTTTAAAAATTTAATTTGTTTATATTAAAAATTTATAGCTATGTATAAATTTTATAATATATGATTGTGTAAAAAAAATATCTAAAGATTTGATTTAATTTTATGTTACTATATATTGTACATTTAGGATAAAAATGACGGTATTAGTATAAAAAATATCATTGTAGAAATGAGTTAGATCTGATTCTATACGGGGTGGAAATGGTTTGTCGATAAAAATTCAAAGTGTTTTTGTATTTGAATAAATTTGTATCGAATAGTTCGAATGCTATAGGTAATTATTTGTTGATAAAAAAATATTTTAAAAATTTAATTTGTTTATATTAAAAATTTATAGCTATGTATAAATTTTATAATATATGATTGTGTAAAAAAATATCTAAAGATTTGATTTAATTTTATGTTACTATATATTGTACATTTAGGATAAAAATGATGGTATCAGTATAAAAAATATCATTGTAGAAATGAGTTAGATCTGATTCTATACGGGGTGGAAATGGCTTTTCGATAAAAATTCAAAGTGTTTTTGTATTTGTATAAATTTGTATCTAATAGTTCGAATGCTATAGGTAATTATTTGTTGATAAAAAAAATATTTTAAAAATTTAATTTGTTTATATTAAAAATTTATAGCTATGTATAAATTTTATAATATATGATTGTGTAAAAAAATATCTAAAGATTTGATTTAATTTTATGTTACTATATATTGTACATTTAGGATAAAAATGACGGTATCAGTATAAAAAATATCATTGTAGAAATGAGTTAGATCTGATTCTATACGGGGTGGAAATGGCTTGTCGATAAAAATTCAAAGTGTTTTTGTATTTGTATAAATTTTTATCTAATAGTTCGAATGCTATAGGTAATTATTTGTTGATAAAAAAAATATTTTAAAAATTTAATTTGTTTATATTAAAAATTTATAGCTATGTATAAATTTTATAATATATGATTGTGTAAAAAAATATCTAAAGATTTGATTTAATTTTATGTTACTATATATTGTACATTTAGGATAAAAATGACGGTATCAGTATAAAAAATATCATTGTAGAAATGAGTTAGATCTGATTCTATACGGGGTGGAAATGGCTTGTCGATAAAAATTCAAAGTGTTTTTGTATTTGTATAAATTTGTATCTAATAGATCGAATGCTATAGGTAATTATTTGTTGATAAAAAAAATATTTTAAAAATTTAATTTGTTTATATTAAAAATTTATAGCTATGTATAAATTTTATAATATATGATTGTGTAAAAAAAAATATCTAAAGATTTGATTTAATTTTATGTTACTATATATTGTACATTTAGGATAAAAATGACGGTATCAGTATAAAAATATCATTGTAGAAATGAGTTAGATCTGATTCTATACAGGGTGGAAATGGCTTTTCGATAAAAATTCAAAGTGTTTTTGTATTTGTATAAATTTGTATCTAATAGTTCGAATGCTATAGGTAATTATTTGTTGATAAAAAAAATATTTTAAAAATTTAATTTGTTTATATTAAAAATTTATAGCTATGTATAAATTTTATAATATATGATTGTGTAAAAAAAATATCTAAAGATTTGATTTAATTTTATGTTACTATATATTGTACATTTAGGATAAAAATGACGGTATCAGTATAAAAAATATCATTGTAGAAATGAGTTAGATCTGATTTTTACGGGGTGGAAATGGCTTGTCGATAAAAATTCAAAGTGTTTTTGTATTTGTATAAATTTGTATCTAATAGTTCGAATGCTATAGGTAATTATTTGTTGATAAAAAAAATATTTTAAAAATTTAATTTGTTTATATTAAAAATTTATAGCTATGTATAAATTTTATAATATATGATTGTGTAAAAAAATATTTAAAGATTTGATTTAATTTTATGTTACTATATATTGTACATTTAGGATAAAAATGACGGTATCAGTATAAAAAATATCATTGTAGAAATGAGTTAGATCTGATTCTATACGGGGTGGAAAAATGGCTTGTCGATAAAAATTCAAAGTGTTTTTGTATTTGTATAAATTTGTATCGAATAGTTCAAATTCTATAGGTAATTATTTGTTGATAAAAAAAAATATTTTAAAAATTTAATTTGTTTATATTAAAAATTTATAGCTATGTATAAATTTTATAATATATGATTGTGTAAAAAAATATTTAAAGATTTGATTTAATTTTATGTTACTATATATTGTACATTTAGGATAAAAATGACGGTATCAGTATAAAAAATATCATTGTAGAAATGAGTTAGATCTGATTCTATACGGGGTGGAAATGGCTTGTCGATAAAAATTCAAAGTGTTTTTGTATTTGTATAAATTTGTATCTAATAGTTCGAATGCTATAGGTAATTATTTGTTGATAAAAAAAATATTTTAAAAATTTAATTTGTTTATATTAAAAATTTATAGCTATGTATAAATTTTATAATATATGATTGTGTAAAAAAAAATATCTAAAGATTTGATTTAATTTTATGTTATTATATATTGTACATTTAGGATAAAAATGACGGTATCAGTATAAAAATATCATTGTAGAAATGAGTTAGATCTGATTCTATACGGGGTGGAAATGGCTTGTCGATAAAAATTCAAAGTGTTTTTGTATTTGTATAAATTTGTATCTAATAGTTCGAATGCTATAGGTAATTATTTGTTGATAAAAAAAATATTTTAAAAATTTAATTTGTTTATATTAAAAATTTATAGCTATGTATAAATTTTATAATATATGATTGTGTAAAAAAATATCTAAAGATTTGATTTAATTTTATGTTACTATATATTGTACATTTAGGATAAAAATGACGGTATCAGTATAAAAATATCATTGTAGAAATGAGTTAGATCTGATTCTATACGGGGTGGAAATGGCTTGTCGATAAAAATTCAAAGTGTTTTTGTATTTGTATAAATTTGTATCGAATAGTTCGAATGCTATAGGTAATTATTTGTTGATAAAAAAAATATTTTAAAAATTTAATTTGTTTATATTAAAAATTTATAGCTATGTATAAATTTTATAATATATGATTGTGTAAAAAAAATATCTAAAGATTTGATTTAATTTTATGTTACTAAATATTGTACATTTAGGATAAAAATAACGGTATCAGTATAAAAAATATCATTGTAGAAATGAGTTAGATCTGATTTTATACGGGGTGGAAATGGCTTGTCGATAAAAATTCAAAGTGTTTTTGTATTTGTATAAATTTGTATCTAATAGTTCGAATGCTATAGGTAATTATTTGTTGATAAAAAAAATATTTTAAAAATTTAATTTGTTTATATTAAAAATTTATAGCTATGTATAAATTTTATAATATATGATTGTGTAAAAAAAAATATCTAAAGATTTGATTTAATTTTATGTTATTATATATTGTACATTTAGGATAAAAATGACGGTATCAGTATAAAAATATCATTGTAGAAATGAGTTAGATCTGATTCTATACGGGGTGGAAATGGCTTGTCGATAAAAATTCAAAGTGTTTTTGTATTTGTATAAATTTGTATCTAATAGTTCGAATGCTATAGGTAATTATTTGTTGATAAAAAAAATATTTTAAAAATTTAATTTGTTTATATTAAAAATTTATAGCTATGTATAAATTTTATAATATATGATTGTGTAAAAAAATATCTAAAGATTTGATTTAATTTTATGTTACTATATATTGTACATTTAGGATAAAAATGACGGTATCAGTATAAAAATATCATTGTAGAAATGAGTTAGATCTGATTCTATACGGGGTGGAAATGGCTTGTCGATAAAAATTCAAAGTGTTTTTGTATTTGTATAAATTTGTATCGAATAGTTCGAATGCTATAGGTAATTATTTGTTGATAAAAAAAATATTTTAAAAATTTAATTTGTTTATATTAAAAATTTATAGCTATGTATAAATTTTATAATATATGATTGTGTAAAAAAAATATCTAAAGATTTGATTTAATTTTATGTTACTAAATATTGTACATTTAGGATAAAAATAACGGTATCAGTATAAAAATATCATTGTAGAAATGAGTTAGATCTGATTCTATACGGGGTGGAAATGGCTTGTCGATAAAAATTCAAAGTGTTTTTGTATTTGTATAAATTTGTATCGAATAGTTCGAATGCTATAGGTAATTATTTGTTGATAAAAAAAATATTTTAAAAATTTAATTTGTTTATATTAAAAATTTATAGCTATGTATAAATTTTATAATATATGATTGTGTAAAAAAAATATCTAAAGATTTGATTTAATTTTTATATATATATATATATATATTGTACATTTAGGATAAAAGTGACGATATTAGTAAAAAAAATATTACTGTAGAAATGAGTTAGATCTGATTCTATACGGGGTGGAAATGGCTTGTCGATAAAAATTCAAAGTGTTTTTGTATTTGTATAAATTTGTATCTAATAGTTCGAATGCTATAGGTAATTATTTGTTGATAAAAAAAATATTTTAAAAATTTAATTTGTTTATATTAAAAATTTATAGCTATGTATAAATTTTATAATATATGATTGTGTAAAAAAAATATCTAAAGATTTGATTTAATTTTATGTTACTATATATTGTACATTTAGGATAAAAATGACGGTATCAGTATAAAAATATCATTGTAGAAATGAGTTAGATCTGATTCTATACGGGGTGGAAATGGCTTTTCGATAAAAATTCAAAGTGTTTTTGTATTTGTATAAATTTGTATCTAATAGTTCGAATGCTATAGGTAATTATTTGTTGATAAAAAAAATATTTTAAAAATTTAATTTGTTTATATTAAAAATTTATAGCTATGTATAAATTTTATAATATATGATTGTGTAAAAAAATATCTAAAGATTTGATTTAATTTTATGTTACTATATATTGTACATTTAGGATAAAAATGACGGTATCAGTATAAAAAATATCATTGTAGAAATGAGTTAGATCTGATTCTATACGGGGTGGAAATGGCTTGTCGATAAAAATTCAAAGTGTTTTTGTATTTGTATAAATTTTTATCTAATAGTTCGAATGCTATAGGTAATTATTTGTTGATAAAAAAAATATTTTAAAAATTTAATTTGTTTATATTAAAAATTTATAGCTATGTATAAATTTTATAATATATGATTGTGTAAAAAAATATCTAAAGATTTGATTTAATTTTATGTTACTATATATTGTACATTTAGGATAAAAGTGACGATATTAGTAAAAAAAATATTACTGTAGAAATGAGTTAGATCTGATTCTATACGGGGTGGAAATGGCTTGTCGATAAAAATTCAAAGTGTTTTTGTATTTGTATAAATTTGTATCGAATAGTTCGAATGCTATAGGGTAATTATTTGTTGATAAAAAAAATATTTTAAAAATTTAATTTGTTTATATTAAAAATTTATAGCTATGTATAAATTTTATAATATATGATTGTGTAAAAAAAATATCTAAAGATTTGATTTAATTTTATGTTACTATATATTGTATATTTAGGATAAAAATGACGGTATCAGT
>CAJVRE020000098.1:0-23587 GCA_911622165.2 Bombus sylvestris | reverse complement strand
GGTTCGGGTTAGGTTCGGGTTAGGTTCGGGTTAGGTTCGGGTTAGGTTCGGGTTAGGTTCGGGTTAGGTTCGGGTTAGGTTCGGGTTAGGTTCGGGTTAGGTTCGGGTTAGGTTCGGGTTAGGTTCGGGTTAGGTTCGGGTTAGGTTCGGGTTAGGTTCGGGTTAGGTTCGGGTTAGGTTCGGGTTAGGTTCGGGTTAGGTTCGGGTTAGGTTCGGGTTAGGTTCGGGTTAGGTTCGGGTTAGGTTCGGGTTAGGTTCGGGTTAGGTTCGGGTTAGGTTCGGGTTAGGTTCGGGTTAGGTTCGGGTTAGGTTCGGGTTAGGTTCGGGTTAGGTTCGGGTTAGGTTCGGGTTAGGTTAGGTTCGGGTTAGGTTCGGGTTAGGTTAGGTTCGGGTTAGGTTCGGGTTAGGTTCGGGTTAGGTTCGGGTTAGGTTCGGGTTAGGTTCGGGTTAGGTTCGGGTTAGGTTCGGGTTAGGTTCGGGTTAGGTTCGGGTTAGGTTCGGGTTAGGTTCGGGTTAGGTTCGGGTTAGGTTAGGTTCGGGTTAGGTTAGGTTCGGGTTAGGTTAGGTTCGGGTTAGGTTCGGGTTAGGTTCGGGTTAGGTTAGGGTTAGGTTCGGGTTAGGTTCGGGTTAGGTTCGGGTTAGGTTCGGGTTAGGTTCGGGTTAGGTTCGGGTTAGGTTCGGGTTAGGTTCGGGTTAGGTTCGGGTTAGGTTCGGGTTAGGTTCGGGTTAGGTTCGGGTTAGGTTAGGTTCGGGTTAGGTTCGGGTTAGGTTCGGGTTAGGTTCGGGTTAGGTTCGGGTTAGGTTCGGGTTAGGTTCGGGTTAGGTTCGGGTTAGGTTCGGGTTAGGTTAGGTTAGGTTCGGGTTAGGTTCGGGTTAGGTTCGGGTTAGGTTCGGGTTAGGTTCGGGTTAGGTTCGGGTTAGGTTCGGGTTAGGTTCGGGTTAGGTTCGGGTTAGGTTCGGGTTAGGTTCGGGTTAGGTTAGGTTAGGTTCGGGTTAGGTTCGGGTTAGGTTAGGTTCGGGTTAGGTTCGGGTTAGGTTCGGGTTAGGGTTAGGTTCGGGTTAGGTTCGGGTTAGGTTCGGGTTAGGTTCGGGTTAGGTTAGGTTAGGTTCGGGTTAGGTTCGGGTTAGGTTCGGGTTAGGTTCGGGTTAGGTTCGGGTTAGGTTCGGGTTAGGTTCGGGTTAGGTTCGGGTTAGGTTCGGGTTAGGTTCGGGTTAGGTTCGGGTTAGGTTCGGGTTAGGTTCGGGTTAGGTTCGGGTTAGGTTCGGGTTAGGTTCGGGTTAGGTTCGGGTTAGGTTCGGGTTAGGTTCGGGTTAGGTTCGGGTTAGGTTCGGGTTAGGTTCGGGTTAGGTTCGGGTTAGGTTCGGGTTAGGTTCGGGTTAGGTTCGGGTTAGGTTCGGGTTAGGTTCGGGTTAGGTTCGGGTTAGGTTAGGTTCGGGTTAGGTTCGGGTTAGGTTCGGGTTAGGTTCGGGTTAGGTTCGGGTTAGGTTCGGGTTAGGTTCGGGTTAGGTTCGGGTTAGGTTCGGGTTAGGTTCGGGTTAGGTTCGGGTTAGGTTCGGGTTAGGTTCGGGTTAGGTTCGGGTTAGGTTCGGGTTAGGTTCGGGTTAGGTTCGGGTTAGGTTCGGGTTAGGTTCGGGTTAGGTTCGGGTTAGGTTCGGGTTAGGTTCGGGTTAGGTTCGGGTTAGGTTCGGGTTAGGTTCGGGTTAGGTTCGGGTTAGGTTCGGGTTAGGTTCGGGTTAGGTTCGGGTTAGGTTCGGGTTAGGTTCGGGTTAGGTTAGGTTCGGGTTAGGTTCGGGTTAGGTTCGGGTTAGGTTCGGGTTAGGTTCGGGTTAGGTTCGGGTTAGGTTCGGGTTAGGTTCGGGTTAGGTTCGGGTTAGGTTCGGGTTAGGTTCGGGTTAGGTTCGGGTTAGGTTCGGGTTAGGTTCGGGTTAGGTTCGGGTTAGGTTCGGGTTAGGTTCGGGTTAGGTTCGGGTTAGGTTCGGGTTAGGTTCGGGTTAGGTTCGGGTTAGGTTCGGGTTAGGTTCGGGTTAGGTTCGGGTTAGGTTCGGGTTAGGTTCGGGTTAGGTTCGGGTTAGGTTCGGGTTAGGTTCGGGTTAGGTTCGGGTTAGGTTCGGGTTAGGTTCGGGTTAGGTTCGGGTTAGGTTCGGGTTAGGTTCGGGTTAGGTTCGGGTTAGGTTCGGGTTAGGTTAGGTTCGGGTTAGGTTCGGGTTAGGTTCGGGTTAGGTTCGGGTTAGGTTCGGGTTAGGTTCGGGTTAGGTTCGGGTTAGGTTCGGGTTAGGTTCGGGTTAGGTTCGGGTTAGGTTCGGGTTAGGTTCGGGTTAGGTTCGGGTTAGGTTAGGTTCGGGTTAGGTTCGGGTTAGGTTAGGTTCGGGTTAGGTTCGGGTTAGGTTCGGGTTAGGTTCGGGTTAGGTTCGGGTTAGGTTCGGGTTAGGTTCGGGTTAGGTTCGGGTTAGGTTCGGGTTAGGTTCGGGTTAGGTTCGGGTTAGGTTCGGGTTAGGTTCGGGTTAGGTTCGGGTTAGGTTCGGGTTAGGTTCGGGTTAGGTTCGGGTTAGGTTCGGGTTAGGTTAGGTTCGGGTTAGGTTCGGGTTAGGTTCGGGTTAGGTTCGGGTTAGGTTCGGGTTAGGTTCGGGTTAGGTTCGGGTTAGGTTCGGGTTAGGTTCGGGTTAGGTTCGGGTTAGGTTCGGGTTAGGTTCGGGTTAGGTTCGGGTTAGGTTCGGGTTAGGTTCGGGTTAGGTTCGGGTTAGGTTCGGGTTAGGTTCGGGTTAGGTTCGGGTTAGGTTCGGGTTAGGTTCGGGTTAGGTTCGGGTTAGGGTTAGGTTCGGGTTAGGTTAGGTTCGGGTTAGGTTCGGGTTAGGTTCGGGTTAGGTTCGGGTTAGGTTCGGGTTAGGTTCGGGTTAGGTTCGGGTTAGGTTAGGTTCGGGTTAGGTTCGGGTTAGGTTCGGGTTAGGTTCGGGTTAGGTTCGGGTTAGGTTCGGGTTAGGTTAGGTTCGGGTTAGGTTCGGGTTAGGTTCGGGTTAGGTTCGGGTTAGGTTCGGGTTAGGTTCGGGTTAGGTTCGGGTTAGGTTCGGGTTAGGTTCGGGTTAGGTTCGGGTTAGGTTCGGGTTAGGTTCGGGTTAGGTTCGGGTTAGGTTCGGGTTAGGTTCGGGTTAGGTTCGGGTTAGGTTCGGGTTAGGTTCGGGTTAGGTTCGGGTTAGGTTCGGGTTAGGTTCGGGTTAGGTTCGGGTTAGGTTCGGGTTAGGTTCGGGTTAGGTTCGGGTTAGGTTCGGGTTAGGTTCGGGTTAGGTTCGGGTTAGGTTAGGTTCGGGTTAGGTTCGGGTTAGGTTCGGGTTAGGTTCGGGTTAGGTTCGGGTTAGGTTCGGGTTAGGTTCGGGTTAGGTTCGGGTTAGGTTCGGGTTAGGTTCGGGTTAGGTTCGGGTTAGGTTCGGGTTAGGTTCGGGTTAGGTTCGGGTTAGGTTCGGGTTAGGTTCGGGTTAGGTTCGGGTTAGGTTCGGGTTAGGTTAGGTTCGGGTTAGGTTCGGGTTAGGTTCGGGTTAGGTTCGGGTTAGGTTCGGGTTAGGTTCGGGTTAGGTTCGGGTTAGGTTCGGGTTAGGTTCGGGTTAGGTTCGGGTTAGGTTCGGGTTAGGTTCGGGTTAGGTTAGGTTCGGGTTAGGTTCGGGTTAGGTTCGGGTTAGGTTCGGGTTAGGTTCGGGTTAGGTTCGGGTTAGGTTCGGGTTAGGTTAGGGTTCGGGTTAGGTTAGGTTCGGGTTAGGTTCGGGTTAGGTTCGGGTTAGGTGGTTAGGTTCGGGTTAGGTTCGGGTTAGGTTCGGGTTAGGTTCGGGTTAGGTTCGGGTTAGGTTCGGGTTAGGTTCGGGTTAGGTTCGGGTTAGGTTCGGGTTAGGTTCGGGTTAGGTTCGGGTTAGAGGTTCGGGTTAGGTTCGGGTTAGGTTCGGGTTAGGTTCGGGTTAGGTTCGGGTTAGGTTCGGGTTAGGTTCGGGTTAGGTTCGGGTTAGGTTCGGGTTAGGTTCGGGTTAGGTTCGGGTTAGGTTCGGGTTAGGTTCGGGTTAGGTTCGGGTTAGGTTCGGGTTAGGTTCGGGTTAGGTTCGGGTTAGGTTCGGGTTAGGTTCGGGTTAGGTTCGGGTTAGGTTCGGGTTAGGTTCGGGTTAGGTTCGGGTTAGGTTCGGGTTAGGTTCGGGTTAGGTTCGGGTTAGGTTCGGGTTAGGTTCGGGTTAGGTTCGGGTTAGGTTCGGGTTAGGTTCGGGTTAGGTTCGGGTTAGGTTCGGGTTAGGTTCGGGTTAGGTTCGGGTTAGGTTCGGGTTAGGTTCGGGTTAGGTTCGGGTTAGGTTCGGGTTAGGTTCGGGTTAGGTTCGGGTTAGGTTCGGGTTAGGTTCGGGTTAGGTTCGGGTTAGGTTCGGGTTAGGTTCGGGTTAGGTTCGGGTTAGGTTCGGGTTAGGTTCGGGTTAGGTTCGGGTTAGGTTCGGGTTAGGTTCGGGTTAGGTTCGGGTTAGGTTCGGGTTAGGTTCGGGTTAGGTTCGGGTTAGGTTCGGGTTAGGTTCGGGTTAGGTTCGGGTTAGGTTCGGGTTAGGTTCGGGTTAGGTTCGGGTTAGGTTCGGGTTAGGTTCGGGTTAGGTTCGGGTTAGGTTCGGGTTAGGTTCGGGTTAGGTTCGGGTTAGGTTCGGGTTAGGTTCGGGTTAGGTTCGGGTTAGGTTCGGGTTAGGTTCGGGTTAGGTTCGGGTTAGGTTCGGGTTAGGTTCGGGTTAGGTTCGGGTTAGGTTCGGGTTAGGTTCGGGTTAGGTTCGGGTTAGGTTCGGGTTAGGTTCGGGTTAGGTTCGGGTTAGGTTCGGGTTAGGTTCGGGTTAGGTTCGGGTTAGGTTCGGGTTAGGTTCGGGTTAGGTTCGGGTTAGGTTCGGGTTAGGTTCGGGTTAGGTTCGGGTTAGGTTCGGGTTAGGTTCGGGTTAGGTTCGGGTTAGGTTCGGGTTAGGTTCGGGTTAGGTTCGGGTTAGGTTCGGGTTAGGTTCGGGTTAGGTTCGGGTTAGGTTCGGGTTAGGTTCGGGTTAGGTTCGGGTTAGGTTCGGGTTAGGTTCGGGTTAGGTTCGGGTTAGGTTCGGGTTAGGTTCGGGTTAGGTTCGGGTTAGGTTCGGGTTAGGTTCGGGTTAGGTTCGGGTTAGGTTCGGGTTAGGTTCGGGTTAGGTTCGGGTTAGGTTCGGGTTAGGTTCGGGTTAGGTTCGGGTTAGGTTCGGGTTAGGTTCGGGTTAGGTTCGGGTTAGGTTCGGGTTAGGTTCGGGTTAGGTTCGGGTTAGGTTCGGGTTAGGTTCGGGTTAGGTTCGGGTTAGGTTCGGGTTAGGTTCGGGTTAGGTTCGGGTTAGGTTCGGGTTAGGTTCGGGTTAGGTTCGGGTTAGGTTCGGGTTAGGTTCGGGTTAGGTTCGGGTTAGGTTCGGGTTAGGTTCGGGTTAGGTTCGGGTTAGGTTCGGGTTAGGTTCGGGTTAGGTTCGGGTTAGGTTCGGGTTAGGTTCGGGTTAGGTTCGGGTTAGGTTCGGGTTAGGTTCGGGTTAGGTTCGGGTTAGGTTCGGGTTAGGTTCGGGTTAGGTTCGGGTTAGGTTCGGGTTAGGTTCGGGTTAGGTTCGGGTTAGGTTCGGGTTAGGTTCGGGTTAGGTTCGGGTTAGGTTCGGGTTAGGTTCGGGTTAGGTTCGGGTTAGGTTCGGGTTAGGTTCGGGTTAGGTTCGGGTTAGGTTCGGGTTAGGTTCGGGTTAGGTTCGGGTTAGGTTCGGGTTAGGTTCGGGTTAGGTTCGGGTTAGGTTCGGGTTAGGTTCGGGTTAGGTTCGGGTTAGGTTCGGGTTAGGTTCGGGTTAGGTTCGGGTTAGGTTCGGGTTAGGTTCGGGTTAGGTTCGGGTTAGGTTCGGGTTAGGTTCGGGTTAGGTTCGGGTTAGGTTCGGGTTAGGTTCGGGTTAGGTTCGGGTTAGGTTCGGGTTAGGTTCGGGTTAGGTTCGGGTTAGGTTCGGGTTAGGTTCGGGTTAGGTTCGGGTTAGGTTCGGGTTAGGTTCGGGTTAGGTTCGGGTTAGGTTCGGGTTAGGTTCGGGTTAGGTTCGGGTTAGGTTCGGGTTAGGTTCGGGTTAGGTTCGGGTTAGGTTCGGGTTAGGTTCGGGTTAGGTTCGGGTTAGGTTCGGGTTAGGTTCGGGTTAGGTTCGGGTTAGGTTCGGGTTAGGTTCGGGTTAGGTTCGGGTTAGGTTCGGGTTAGGTTCGGGTTAGGTTCGGGTTAGGTTCGGGTTAGGTTCGGGTTAGGTTCGGGTTAGGTTCGGGTTAGGTTCGGGTTAGGTTCGGGTTAGGTTCGGGTTAGGTTCGGGTTAGGTTCGGGTTAGGTTCGGGTTAGGTTCGGGTTAGGTTCGGGTTAGGTTCGGGTTAGGTTCGGGTTAGGTTCGGGTTAGGTTCGGGTTAGGTTCGGGTTAGGTTCGGGTTAGGTTCGGGTTAGGTTCGGGTTAGGTTCGGGTTAGGTTCGGGTTAGGTTCGGGTTAGGTTCGGGTTAGGTTCGGGTTAGGTTCGGGTTAGGTTCGGGTTAGGTTCGGGTTAGGTTCGGGTTAGGTTCGGGTTAGGTTCGGGTTAGGTTCGGGTTAGGTTCGGGTTAGGTTCGGGTTAGGTTCGGGTTAGGTTCGGGTTAGGTTCGGGTTAGGTTCGGGTTAGGTTCGGGTTAGGTTCGGGTTAGGTTCGGGTTAGGTTCGGGTTAGGTTCGGGTTAGGTTCGGGTTAGGTTCGGGTTAGGTTCGGGTTAGGTTCGGGTTAGGTTCGGGTTAGGTTCGGGTTAGGTTCGGGTTAGGTTCGGGTTAGGTTCGGGTTAGGTTCGGGTTAGGTTCGGGTTAGGTTCGGGTTAGGTTCGGGTTAGGTTCGGGTTAGGTTCGGGTTAGGTTCGGGTTAGGTTCGGGTTAGGTTCGGGTTAGGTTCGGGTTAGGTTCGGGTTAGGTTCGGGTTAGGTTCGGGTTAGGTTCGGGTTAGGTTCGGGTTAGGTTCGGGTTAGGTTCGGGTTAGGTTCGGGTTAGGTTCGGGTTAGGTTCGGGTTAGGTTCGGGTTAGGTTCGGGTTAGGTTCGGGTTAGGTTCGGGTTAGGTTCGGGTTAGGTTCGGGTTAGGTTCGGGTTAGGTTCGGGTTAGGTTCGGGTTAGGTTCGGGTTAGGTTCGGGTTAGGTTCGGGTTAGGTTCGGGTTAGGTTCGGGTTAGGTTCGGGTTAGGTTCGGGTTAGGTTCGGGTTAGGTTCGGGTTAGGTTCGGGTTAGGTTCGGGTTAGGTTCGGGTTAGGTTCGGGTTAGGTTCGGGTTAGGTTCGGGTTAGGTTCGGGTTAGGTTCGGGTTAGGTTCGGGTTAGGTTCGGGTTAGGTTCGGGTTAGGTTCGGGTTAGGTTCGGGTTAGGTTCGGGTTAGGTTCGGGTTAGGTTCGGGTTAGGTTCGGGTTAGGTTCGGGTTAGGTTCGGGTTAGGTTCGGGTTAGGTTCGGGTTAGGTTCGGGTTAGGTTCGGGTTAGGTTCGGGTTAGGTTCGGGTTAGGTTCGGGTTAGGTTCGGGTTAGGTTCGGGTTAGGTTCGGGTTAGGTTCGGGTTAGGTTCGGGTTAGGTTCGGGTTAGGTTCGGGTTAGGTTCGGGTTAGGTTCGGGTTAGGTTCGGGTTAGGTTCGGGTTAGGTTCGGGTTAGGTTCGGGTTAGGTTCGGGTTAGGTTCGGGTTAGGTTCGGGTTAGGTTCGGGTTAGGTTCGGGTTAGGTTCGGGTTAGGTTCGGGTTAGGTTCGGGTTAGGTTCGGGTTAGGTTCGGGTTAGGTTCGGGTTAGGTTCGGGTTAGGTTCGGGTTAGGTTCGGGTTAGGTTCGGGTTAGGTTCGGGTTAGGTTCGGGTTAGGTTCGGGTTAGGTTCGGGTTAGGTTCGGGTTAGGTTAGGTTCGGGTTCGGGTTAGGTTCGGGTTAGGTTCGGGTTAGGTTCGGGTTAGGTTCGGGTTAGGTTCGGGTTAGGTTCGGGTTAGGTTCGGGTTAGGTTCGGGTTAGGTTCGGGTTAGGTTCGGGTTAGGTTCGGGTTAGGTTCGGGTTAGGTTCGGGTTAGGTTCGGGTTAGGTTCGGGTTAGGTTCGGGTTAGGTTCGGGTTAGGTTCGGGTTAGGTTCGGGTTAGGTTCGGGTTAGGTTCGGGTTAGGTTCGGGTTAGGTTCGGGTTAGGTTCGGGTTAGGTTCGGGTTAGGTTCGGGTTAGGTTCGGGTTAGGTTCGGGTTAGGTTCGGGTTAGGTTCGGGTTAGGTTCGGGTTAGGTTCGGGTTAGGTTCGGGTTAGGTTCGGGTTAGGTTCGGGTTAGGTTCGGGTTAGGTTCGGGTTAGGTTCGGGTTAGGTTCGGGTTAGGTTCGGGTTAGGTTCGGGTTAGGTTCGGGTTAGGTTCGGGTTAGGTTCGGGTTAGGTTCGGGTTAGGTTCGGGTTAGGTTCGGGTTAGGTTCGGGTTAGGTTCGGGTTAGGTTCGGGTTAGGTTCGGGTTAGGTTCGGGTTAGGTTCGGGTTAGGTTCGGGTTAGGTTCGGGTTAGGTTCGGGTTAGGTTCGGGTTAGGTTCGGGTTAGGTTCGGGTTAGGTTCGGGTTAGGTTCGGGTTAGGTTCGGGTTAGGTTCGGGTTAGGTTCGGGTTAGGTTCGGGTTAGGTTCGGGTTAGGTTCGGGTTAGGTTCGGGTTAGGTTCGGGTTAGGTTCGGGTTAGGTTCGGGTTAGGTTCGGGTTAGGTTCGGGTTAGGTTCGGGTTAGGTTCGGGTTAGGTTCGGGTTAGGTTCGGGTTAGGTTCGGGTTAGGTTCGGGTTAGGTTCGGGTTAGGTTCGGGTTAGGTTCGGGTTAGGTTCGGGTTAGGTTCGGGTTAGGTTCGGGTTAGGTTCGGGTTAGGTTCGGGTTAGGTTCGGGTTAGGTTCGGGTTAGGTTCGGGTTAGGTTCGGGTTAGGTTCGGGTTAGGTTCGGGTTAGGTTCGGGTTAGGTTCGGGTTAGGTTCGGGTTAGGTTCGGGTTAGGTTCGGGTTAGGTTCGGGTTAGGTTCGGGTTAGGTTCGGGTTAGGTTCGGGTTAGGTTCGGGTTAGGTTCGGGTTAGGTTCGGGTTAGGTTCGGGTTAGGTTCGGGTTAGGTTCGGGTTAGGTTCGGGTTAGGTTCGGGTTAGGTTCGGGTTAGGTTCGGGTTAGGTTCGGGTTAGGTTCGGGTTAGGTTCGGGTTAGGTTCGGGTTAGGTTCGGGTTAGGTTCGGGTTAGGTTCGGGTTAGGTTCGGGTTAGGTTCGGGTTAGGTTCGGGTTAGGTTCGGGTTAGGTTCGGGTTAGGTTCGGGTTAGGTTCGGGTTAGGTTCGGGTTAGGTTCGGGTTAGGTTCGGGTTAGGTTCGGGTTAGGTTCGGGTTAGGTTCGGGTTAGGTTCGGGTTAGGTTCGGGTTAGGTTCGGGTTAGGTTCGGGTTAGGTTCGGGTTAGGTTCGGGTTAGGTTCGGGTTAGGTTCGGGTTAGGTTCGGGTTAGGTTCGGGTTAGGTTCGGGTTAGGTTCGGGTTAGGTTCGGGTTAGGTTCGGGTTAGGTTCGGGTTAGGTTCGGGTTAGGTTCGGGTTAGGTTCGGGTTAGGTTCGGGTTAGGTTCGGGTTAGGTTCGGGTTAGGTTCGGGTTAGGTTCGGGTTAGGTTCGGGTTAGGTTCGGGTTAGGTTCGGGTTAGGTTCGGGTTAGGTTCGGGTTAGGTTCGGGTTAGGTTCGGGTTAGGTTCGGGTTAGGTTCGGGTTAGGTTCGGGTTAGGTTCGGGTTAGGTTCGGGTTAGGTTCGGGTTAGGTTCGGGTTAGGTTCGGGTTAGGTTCGGGTTAGGTTCGGGTTAGGTTCGGGTTAGGTTCGGGTTAGGTTCGGGTTAGGTTCGGGTTAGGTTCGGGTTAGGTTCGGGTTAGGTTCGGGTTAGGTTCGGGTTAGGTTCGGGTTAGGTTCGGGTTAGGTTCGGGTTAGGTTCGGGTTAGGTTCGGGTTAGGTTCGGGTTAGGTTCGGGTTAGGTTCGGGTTAGGTTCGGGTTAGGTTCGGGTTAGGTTCGGGTTAGGTTCGGGTTAGGTTCGGGTTAGGTTCGGGTTAGGTTCGGGTTAGGTTCGGGTTAGGTTCGGGTTAGGTTCGGGTTAGGTTCGGGTTAGGTTCGGGTTAGGTTCGGGTTAGGTTCGGGTTAGGTTCGGGTTAGGTTCGGGTTAGGTTCGGGTTAGGTTCGGGTTAGGTTCGGGTTAGGTTCGGGTTAGGTTCGGGTTAGGTTCGGGTTAGGTTCGGGTTAGGTTCGGGTTAGGTTCGGGTTAGGTTCGGGTTAGGTTCGGGTTAGGTTCGGGTTAGGTTCGGGTTAGGTTCGGGTTAGGTTCGGGTTAGGTTCGGGTTAGGTTCGGGTTAGGTTCGGGTTAGGTTCGGGTTAGGTTCGGGTTAGGTTCGGGTTAGGTTCGGGTTAGGTTCGGGTTAGGTTCGGGTTAGGTTCGGGTTAGGTTCGGGTTAGGTTCGGGTTAGGTTCGGGTTAGGTTCGGGTTAGGTTCGGGTTAGGTTCGGGTTAGGTTCGGGTTAGGTTCGGGTTAGGTTCGGGTTAGGTTCGGGTTAGGTTCGGGTTAGGTTCGGGTTAGGTTCGGGTTAGGTTCGGGTTAGGTTCGGGTTAGGTTCGGGTTAGGTTCGGGTTAGGTTCGGGTTAGGTTCGGGTTAGGTTCGGGTTAGGTTCGGGTTAGGTTCGGGTTAGGTTCGGGTTAGGTTCGGGTTAGGTTCGGGTTAGGTTCGGGTTAGGTTCGGGTTAGGTTCGGGTTAGGTTCGGGTTAGGTTCGGGTTAGGTTCGGGTTAGGTTCGGGTTAGGTTCGGGTTAGGTTCGGGTTAGGTTCGGGTTAGGTTCGGGTTAGGTTCGGGTTAGGTTCGGGTTAGGTTCGGGTTAGGTTCGGGTTAGGTTCGGGTTAGGTTCGGGTTAGGTTCGGGTTAGGTTCGGGTTAGGTTCGGGTTAGGTTCGGGTTAGGTTCGGGTTAGGTTCGGGTGAGGTTCGGGTTAGGTTCGGGTTAGGTTCGGGTTAGGTTCGGGTTAGGTTCGGGTTAGGTTCGGGTTAGGTTCGGGTTAGGTTCGGGTTAGGTTCGGGTTAGGTTCGGGTTAGGTTCGGGTTAGGTTCGGGTTAGGTTCGGGTTAGGTTCGGGTTAGGTTCGGGTTAGGTTCGGGTTAGGTTCGGGTTAGGTTCGGGTTAGGTTCGGGTTAGGTTCGGGTTAGGTTCGGGTTAGGTTCGGGTTAGGTTCGGGTTAGGTTCGGGTTAGGTTCGGGTTAGGTTCGGGTTAGGTTCGGGTTAGGTTCGGGTTAGGTTCGGGTTAGGTTCGGGTTAGGTTCGGGTTAGGTTCGGGTTAGGTTCGGGTTAGGTTCGGGTTAGGTTCGGGTTAGGTTCGGGTTAGGTTCGGGTTAGGTTCGGGTTAGGTTCGGGTTAGGTTCGGGTTAGGTTCGGGTTAGGTTCGGGTTAGGTTCGGGTTAGGTTCGGGTTAGGTTCGGGTTAGGTTCGGGTTAGGTTCGGGTTAGGTTCGGGTTAGGTTCGGGTTAGGTTCGGGTTAGGTTCGGGTTAGGTTCGGGTTAGGTTCGGGTTAGGTTCGGGTTAGGTTCGGGTTAGGTTCGGGTTAGGTTCGGGTTAGGTTCGGGTTAGGTTCGGGTTAGGTTCGGGTTAGGTTCGGGTTAGGTTCGGGTTAGGTTCGGGTTAGGTTCGGGTTAGGTTAGGTTCGGGTTAGGTTCGGGTTAGGTTCGGGTTAGGTTCGGGTTAGGTTCGGGTTAGGTTCGGGTTAGGTTCGGGTTAGGTTCGGGTTAGGTTCGGGTTAGGTTCGGGTTAGGTTCGGGTTAGGTTCGGGTTAGGTTCGGGTTAGGTTCGGGTTAGGTTCGGGTTAGGTTAGGTTCGGGTTAGGTTCGGGTTAGGTTCGGGTTAGGTTCGGGTTAGGTTCGGGTTAGGTTCGGGTTAGGTTCGGGTTAGGTTCGGGTTAGGTTCGGGTTAGGTTCGGGTTAGGTTCGGGTTAGGTTCGGGTTAGGTTCGGGTTAGGTTCGGGTTAGGTTCGGGTTAGGTTCGGGTTAGGTTCGGGTTAGGTTCGGGTTAGGTTCGGGTTAGGTTCGGGTTAGGTTCGGGTTAGGTTCGGGTTAGGTTCGGGTTAGGTTAGGTTCGGGTTAGGTTCGGGTTAGGTTCGGGTTAGGTTCGGGTTAGGTTCGGGTTAGGTTCGGGTTAGGTTCGGGTTAGGTTCGGGTTAGGTTCGGGTTAGGTTCGGGTTAGGTTCGGGTTAGGTTAGGTTCGGGTTAGGTTCGGGTTAGGTTCGGGTTAGGTTCGGGTTAGGTTCGGGTTAGGTTCGGGTTAGGTTCGGGTTAGGTTCGGGTTAGGTTCGGGTTAGGTTCGGGTTAGGTTCGGGTTAGGTTCGGGTTAGGTTAGGTTCGGGTTAGGTTCGGGTTAGGTTCGGGTTAGGTTCGGGTTAGGTTCGGGTTAGGTTCGGGTTAGGTTCGGGTTAGGTTCGGGTTAGGTTCGGGTTAGGTTCGGGTTAGGTTCGGGTTAGGTTCGGGTTAGGTTCGGGTTAGGTTCGGGTTAGGTTCGGGTTAGGTTCGGGTTAGGTTCGGGTTAGGTTCGGGTTAGGTTCGGGTTAGGTTCGGGTTAGGTTCGGGTTAGGTTCGGGTTAGGTTCGGGTTAGGTTAGGTTCGGGTTAGGTTCGGGTTAGGTTCGGGTTAGGTTCGGGTTAGGTTCGGGTTAGGTTCGGGTTAGGTTCGGGTTAGGTTCGGGTTAGGTTCGGGTTAGGTTAGGTTCGGGTTAGGTTCGGGTTAGGTTAGGTTCGGGTTAGGTTCGGGTTAGGTTCGGGTTAGGTTCGGGTTAGGTTCGGGTTAGGTTCGGGTTAGGTTCGGGTTAGGTTCGGGTTAGGTTCGGGTTAGGTTCGGGTTAGGTTCGGGTTAGGTTAGGTTCGGGTTAGGTTCGGGTTAGGTTCGGGTTAGGTTCGGGTTAGGTTCGGGTTAGGTTCGGGTTAGGTTCGGGTTAGGTTCGGGTTAGGTTCGGGTTAGGTTCGGGTTAGGTTCGGGTTAGGTTCGGGTTAGGTTCGGGTTAGGTTCGGGTTAGGTTCGGGTTAGGTTCGGGTTAGGTTCGGGTTAGGTTCGGGTTAGGTTAGGTTCGGGTTAGGTTCGGGTTAGGTTCGGGTTAGGTTCGGGTTAGGTTCGGGTTAGGTTCGGGTTAGGTTCGGGTTAGGTTCGGGTTAGGTTCGGGTTAGGTTCGGGTTAGGTTCGGGTTAGGTTCGGGTTAGGTTCGGGTTAGGTTTAGGTTAGGTTTGGGTTAGGTTCGGGTTAGGTTTCGGGTTAGGTTCGGGTTAGGTTCGGGTTAGGTTCGGGTTAGGTTCGGGTTAGGTTCGGGTTAGGTTCGGGTTAGGTTCGGGTTAGGTTCGGGTTAGGTTCGGGTTAGGTTCGGGTTAGGTTCGGGTTAGGTTCGGGTTAGGTTCGGGTTAGGTTCGGGTTAGGTTCGGGTTAGGTTCGGGTTAGGTTCGGGTTAGGTTCGGGTTAGGTTCGGGTTAGGTTCGGGTTAGGTTCGGGTTAGGTTCGGGTTAGGTTCGGGTTAGGTTCGGGTTAGGTTAGGTTCGGGTTAGGTTCGGGTTAGGTTCGGGTTAGGTTAGGTTAGGTTCGGGTTAGGTTCGGGTTAGGTTCGGGTTAGGTTCGGGTTAGGTTAGGTTCGGGTTAGGTTCGGGTTAGGTTAGGTTCGGGTTAGGTTCGGGTTAGGTTCGGGTTAGGTTCGGGTTAGGTTCGGGTTAGGTTCGGGTTAGGTTCGGGTTAGGTTCGGGTTAGGTTCGGGTTAGGTTCGGGTTAGGTTCGGGTTAGGTTCGGGTTAGGTTAGGTTCGGGTTAGGTTCGGGTTAGGTTCGGGTTAGGTTCGGGTTAGGTTCGGGTTAGGTTCGGGTTAGGTTCGGGTTAGGTTCGGGTTAGGTTCGGGTTAGGTTCGGGTTAGGTTCGGGTTAGGTTCGGGTTAGGTTCGGGTTAGGTTCGGGTTAGGTTCGGGTTAGGTTCGGGTTAGGTTCGGGTTAGGTTCGGGTTAGGTTCGGGTTAGGTTCGGGTTAGGTTCGGGTTAGGTTAGGTTCGGGTTAGGTTCGGGTTAGGTTCGGGTTAGGTTAGGTTCGGGTTAGGTTCGGGTTAGGTTCGGGTTAGGTTCGGGTTAGGTTCGGGTTAGGTTCGGGTTAGGTTCGGGTTAGGTTCGGGTTAGGTTTCGGGTTAGGTTCGGGTTAGGTTCGGGTTAGGTTCGGGTTAGGTTCGGGTTAGGTTAGGTTAGGTTTGGGTTAGGTTCGGGTTAGGTTCGGGTTAGGTTCGGGTTAGGTTCGGGTTAGGTTAGGTTCGGGTTAGGTTCGGGTTAGGTTAGGTTCGGGTTAGGTTAGGTTCGGGTTAGGTTCGGGTTAGGTTCGGGTTAGGTTCGGGTTAGGTTCGGGTTAGGTTCGGGTTAGGTTCGGGTTAGGTTCGGGTTAGGTTCGGGTTAGGTTCGGGTTAGGTTCGGGTTAGGTTCGGGTTAGGTTCGGGTTAGGTTCGGGTTAGGTTCGGGTTAGGTTCGGGTTAGGTTCGGGTTAGGTTCGGGTTAGGTTCGGGTTAGGTTCGGGTTAGGTTCGGGTTAGGTTCGGGTTAGGTTCGGGTTAGGTTCGGGTTAGGTTCGGGTTAGGTTCGGGTTAGGTTCGGGTTAGGTTCGGGTTAGGTTCGGGTTAGGTTCGGGTTAGGTTCGGGTTAGGTTCGGGTTAGGTTCGGGTTAGGTTCGGGTTAGGTTCGGGTTAGGTTCGGGTTAGGTTTCGGGTTAGGTTCGGGTTAGGTTCGGGTTAGGTTCGGGTTAGGTTCGGGTTAGGTTCGGGTTAGGTTCGGGTTAGGTTCGGGTTAGGTTCGGGTTAGGTTCGGGTTAGGTTCGGGTTAGGTTCGGGTTAGGTTCGGGTTAGGTTCGGGTTAGGTTCGGGTTAGGTTCGGGTTAGGTTCGGGTTAGGTTCGGGTTAGGTTCGGGTTAGGTTCGGGTTAGGTTCGGGTTAGGTTCGGGTTAGGTTCGGGTTAGGTTCGGGTTAGGTTCGGGTTAGGTTCGGGTTAGGTTCGGGTTAGGTTCGGGTTAGGTTCGGGTTAGGTTAGGTTCGGGTTAGGTTCGGGTTAGGTTCGGGTTAGGTTCGGGTTAGGTTCGGGTTAGGTTCGGGTTAGGTTCGGGTTAGGTTCGGGTTAGGTTCGGGTTAGGTTCGGGTTAGGTTCGGGTTAGGTTCGGGTTAGGTTCGGGTTAGGTTCGGGTTAGGTTCGGGTTAGGTTCGGGTTAGGTTCGGGTTAGGTTCGGGTTAGGTTCGGGTTAGGTTCGGGTTAGGTTCGGGTTAGGTTCGGGTTAGGTTCGGGTTAGGTTCGGGTTAGGTTCGGGTTAGGTTCGGGTTAGGTTCGGGTTAGGTTCGGGTTAGGTTCGGGTTAGGTTCGGGTTAGGTTAGGTTCGGGTTAGGTTCGGGTTAGGTTCGGGTTAGGTTCGGGTTAGGTTCGGGTTAGGTTCGGGTTAGGTTCGGGTTAGGTTCGGGTTAGGTTCGGGTTAGGTTCGGGTTAGGTTCGGGTTAGGTTCGGGTTAGGTTCGGGTTAGGTTCGGGTTAGGTTCGGGTTAGGTTCGGGTTAGGTTCGGGTTAGGTTCGGGTTAGGTTCGGGTTAGGTTCGGGTTAGGTTCGGGTTAGGTTCGGGTTAGGTTCGGGTTAGGTTCGGGTTAGGTTCGGGTTAGGTTCGGGTTAGGTTCGGGTTAGGTTCGGGTTAGGTTCGGGTTAGGTTCGGGTTAGGTTCGGGTTAGGTTCGGGTTAGGTTCGGGTTAGGTTCGGGTTAGGTTCGGGTTAGGTTCGGGTTAGGTTCGGGTTAGGTTCGGGTTAGGTTCGGGTTAGGTTCGGGTTAGGTTCGGGTTAGGTTCGGGTTAGGTTCGGGTTAGGTTCGGGTTAGGTTCGGGTTAGGTTCGGGTTAGGTTCGGGTTAGGTTCGGGTTAGGTTCGGGTTAGGTTCGGGTTAGGTTCGGGTTAGGTTCGGGTTAGGTTCGGGTTAGGTTCGGGTTAGGTTCGGGTTAGGTTCGGGTTAGGTTCGGGTTAGGTTCGGGTTAGGTTCGGGTTAGGTTCGGGTTAGGTTCGGGTTAGGTTCGGGTTAGGTTCGGGTTAGGTTCGGGTTAGGTTCGGGTTAGGTTCGGGTTAGGGTTAGGTTCGGGTTAGGTTCGGGTTAGGTTCGGGTTAGGTTCGGGTTAGGTTCGGGTTAGGTTCGGGGTTAGGTTCGGGTTAGGTTCGGGTTAGGTTCGGGTTAGGTTCGGGTTAGGTTCGGGTTAGGTTCGGGTTAGGTTCGGGTTAGGTTCGGGTTAGGTTCGGGTTAGGTTCGGGTTAGGTTCGGGTTAGGTTCGGGTTAGGTTCGGGTTAGGTTCGGGTTAGGTTCGGGTTAGGTTCGGGTTAGGTTCGGGTTAGGTTCGGGTTAGGTTCGGGTTAGGTTCGGGTTAGGTTCGGGTTAGGTTCGGGTTAGGTTCGGGTTAGGTTCGGGTTAGGTTCGGGTTAGGTTCGGGTTAGGTTCGGGTTAGGTTCGGGTTAGGTTCGGGTTAGGTTCGGGTTAGGTTCGGGTTAGGTTCGGGTTAGGTTCGGGTTAGGTTCGGGTTAGGTTCGGGTTAGGTTCGGGTTAGGTTCGGGTTAGGTTCGGGTTAGGTTCGGGTTAGGTTCGGGTTAGGTTCGGGTTAGGTTCGGGTTAGGTTCGGGTTAGGTTCGGGTTAGGTTCGGGTTAGGTTCGGGTTAGGTTCGGGTTAGGTTCGGGTTAGGTTCGGGTTAGGTTCGGGTTAGGTTCGGGTTAGGTTCGGGTTAGGTTTCGGGTTAGGTTCGGGTTAGGTTCGGGTTAGGTTAGGTTCGGGTTAGGTTAGGTTCGGGTTAGGTTCGGGTTAGGTTCGGGTTAGGTTCGGGTTAGGTTAGGTTCGGGTTAGGTTCGGGTTAGGTTCGGGTTAGGTTCGGGTTAGGTTCGGGTTAGGTTCGGGTTAGGTTCGGGTTAGGTTCGGGTTAGGTTCGGGTTAGGTTCGGGTTAGGTTCGGGTTAGGTTCGGGTTAGGTTCGGGTTAGGTTCGGGTTAGGTTCGGGTTAGGTTCGGGTTAGGTTCGGGTTAGGTTCGGGTTAGGTTCGGGTTAGGTTCGGGTTAGGTTAGGTTCGGGTTAGGTTAGGTTCGGGTTAGGTTCGGGTTAGGTTCGGGTTAGGTTCGGGTTAGGTTCGGGTTAGGTTCGGGTTAGGTTCGGGTTAGGTTCGGGTTAGGTTCGGGTTAGGTTCGGGTTAGGTTAGGTTCGGGTTAGGTTCGGGTTAGGTTCGGGTTAGGTTCGGGTTAGGTTCGGGTTAGGTTCGGGTTAGGTTCGGGTTAGGTTCGGGTTAGGTTCGGGTTAGGTTCGGGTTAGGTTCGGGTTAGGGTTAGGTTCGGGTTAGGTTCGGGTTAGGTTCGGGTTAGGTTCGGGTTAGGTTCGGGTTAGGTTAGGTTCGGGTTAGGTTCGGGTTAGGTTCGGGTTAGGGTTAGGTTCGGGTTAGGTTCGGGTTAGGTTCGGGTTAGGTTCGGGTTAGGTTCGGGTTAGGTTCGGGTTAGGTTCGGGTTAGGTTCGGGTTAGGTTCGGGTTAGGTTCGGGTTAGGTTCGGGTTAGGTTCGGGTTAGGTTCGGGTTAGGTTCGGGTTAGGTTCGGGTTAGGTTCGGGTTAGGTTCGGGTTAGGTTCGGGTTAGGTTCGGGTTAGGTTCGGGTTAGGTTCGGGTTAGGTTCGGGTTAGGTTCGGGTTAGGTTCGGGTTAGGTTCGGGTTAGGTTCGGGTTAGGTTCGGGTTAGGTTCGGGTTAGGTTCGGGTTAGGTTCGGGTTAGGTTCGGGTTAGGTTCGGGTTAGGTTCGGGTTAGGTTCGGGTTAGGTTCGGGTTAGGTTCGGGTTAGGTTCGGGTTAGGTTCGGGTTAGGTTCGGGTTAGGTTCGGGTTAGGTTCGGGTTAGGTTCGGGTTAGGTTCGGGTTAGGTTCGGGTTAGGTTCGGGTTAGGTTCGGGTTAGGTTCGGGTTAGGTTCGGGTTAGGTTCGGGTTAGGTTCGGGTTAGGTTCGGGTTAGGTTCGGGTTAGGTTCGGGTTAGGTTCGGGTTAGGTTCGGGTTAGGTTCGGGTTAGGTTCGGGTTAGGTTCGGGTTAGGTTCGGGTTAGGTTCGGGTTAGGTTCGGGTTAGGTTCGGGTTAGGTTAGGTTCGGGTTAGGTTCGGGTTAGGTTCGGGTTAGGTTCGGGTTAGGTTCGGGTTAGGTTCGGGTTAGGTTCGGGTTAGGTTCGGGTTAGGTTCGGGTTAGGTTCGGGTTAGGTTAGGTTCGGGTTAGGTTCGGGTTAGGTTCGGGTTAGGTTCGGGTTAGGTTAGGTTCGGGTTAGGTTCGGGTTAGGTTCGGGTTAGGTTCGGGTTAGGTTCGGGTTAGGTTCGGGTTAGGTTCGGGTTAGGTTCGGGTTAGGTTCGGGTTAGGTTCGGGTTAGGTTCGGGTTAGGTTCGGGTTAGGTTCGGGTTAGGTTCGGGTTAGGTTCGGGTTAGGTTCGGGTTAGGTTCGGGTTAGGTTCGGGTTAGGTTCGGGTTAGGTTCGGGTTAGGTTCGGGTTAGGTTCGGGTTAGGTTCGGGTTAGGTTAGGTTCGGGTTAGGTTCGGGTTAGGTTCGGGTTAGGTTCGGGTTAGGTTCGGGTTAGGTTAGGTTCGGGTTAGGTTCGGGTTAGGTTCGGGTTAGGTTCGGGTTAGGTTCGGGTTAGGTTCGGGTTAGGTTCGGGTTAGGTTCGGGTTAGGTTAGGTTCGGGTTAGGTTCGGGTTAGGTTAGGTTCGGGTTAGGTTCGGGTTAGGTTCGGGTTAGGTTCGGGTTAGGTTCGGGTTAGGTTAGGTTCGGGTTAGGTTCGGGTTAGGTTCGGGTTAGGTTCGGGTTAGGTTCGGGTTAGGGTTAGGTTAGGTTCGGGTTAGGTTCGGGTTAGGTTCGGGTTAGGTTAGGTTAGGTTCGGGTTAGGTTCGGGTTAGGTTCGGGTTAGGTTCGGGTTAGGTTCGGGTTAGGTTCGGGTTAGGTTCGGGTTAGGTTAGGTTAGGTTCGGGTTAGGTTCGGGTTAGGTTAGGTTCGGGTTAGGTTAGGTTCGGGTTAGGTTCGGGTTAGGTTCGGGTTAGGTTCGGGTTAGGTTCGGGTTAGGTTCGGGTTAGGTTCGGGTTAGGTTCGGGTTAGGTTCGGGTTAGGTTAGGTTCGGGTTAGGTTCGGGTTAGGTTAGGTTCGGGTTAGGTTCGGGTTAGGTTCGGGTTAGGTTCGGGTTAGGTTCGGGTTAGGTTCGGGTTAGGTTCGGGTTAGGTTCGGGTTAGGTTCGGGTTAGGTTAGGTTCGGGTTAGGTTCGGGTTAGGTTCGGGTTAGGTTCGGGTTAGGTTCGGGTTAGGTTCGGGTTAGGTTCGGGTTAGGTTCGGGTTAGGTTCGGGTTAGGTTCGGGTTAGGTTCGGGTTAGGTTCGGGTTAGGTTCGGGTTAGGTTCGGGTTAGGTTCGGGTTAGGTTCGGGTTAGGTTCGGGTTAGGTTCGGGTTAGGTTCGGGTTAGGTTAGGTTCGGGTTAGGTTCGGGTTAGGTTCGGGTTAGGTTCGGGTTAGGTTCGGGTTAGGTTCGGGTTAGGTTCGGGTTAGGTTAGGTTAGGTTCGGGTTAGGTTCGGGTTAGGTTCGGGTTAGGTTCGGGTTAGGTTCGGGTTAGGTTCGGGTTAGGTTCGGGTTAGGTTCGGGTTAGGTTCGGGTTAGGTTCGGGTTAGGTTCGGGTTAGGTTCGGGTTAGGTTCGGGTTAGGTTAGGTTCGGGTTAGGTTCGGGTTAGGTTCGGGTTAGGTTCGGGTTAGGTTCGGGTTAGGTTCGGGTTAGGTTCGGGTTAGGTTTAGGTTAGGTTCGGGTTAGGTTCGGGTTAGGTTCGGGTTAGGTTCGGGTTAGGTTCGGGTTAGGTTAGGTTCGGGTTAGGTTCGGGTTAGGTTAGGTTCGGGTTAGGTTCGGGTTAGGTTCGGGTTAGGTTAGGTTCGGGTTAGGTTCGGGTTAGGTTCGGGTTAGGTTCGGGTTAGGTTCGGGTTAGGTTCGGGTTAGGTTCGGGTTAGGTTCGGGTTAGGTTCGGGTTAGGTTCGGGTTAGGTTCGGGTTAGGTTCGGGTTAGGTTCGGGTTAGGTTCGGGTTAGGTTCGGGTTAGGTTCGGGTTAGGTTCGGGTTAGGTTCGGGTTAGGTTCGGGTTAGGTTCGGGTTAGGTTCGGGTTAGGTTCGGGTTAGGTTAGGTTCGGGTTAGGTTCGGGTTAGGTTCGGGTTAGGTTCGGGTTAGGTTCGGGTTAGGTTCGGGTTAGGTTCGGGTTAGGTTCGGGTTAGGTTCGGGTTAGGTTCGGGTTAGGTTCGGGTTAGGTTCGGGTTAGGTTCGGGTTAGGTTCGGGTTAGGTTCGGGTTAGGTTCGGGTTAGGTTCGGGTTAGGTTCGGGTTAGGTTCGGGTTAGGTTCGGGTTAGGTTCGGGTTAGGTTCGGGTTAGGTTCGGGTTAGGTTCGGGTTAGGTTCGGGTTAGGTTCGGGTTAGGTTAGGTTCGGGTTAGGTTCGGGTTAGGTTCGGGTTAGGTTCGGGTTAGGTTCGGGTTAGGTTCGGGTTAGGTTCGGGTTAGGTTCGGGTTAGGTTCGGGTTAGGTTCGGGTTAGGTTAGGTTCGGGTTAGGTTCGGGTTAGGTTCGGGTTAGGTTCGGGTTAGGTTCGGGTTAGGTTCGGGTTAGGTTCGGGTTAGGTTCGGGTTAGGTTCGGGTTAGGTTCGGGTTAGGTTCGGGTTAGGTTCGGGTTAGGTTCGGGTTAGGTTCGGGTTAGGTTCGGGTTAGGTTCGGGTTAGGTTAGGTTCGGGTTAGGTTCGGGTTAGGTTCGGGTTAGGTTCGGGTTAGGTTCGGGTTAGGTTCGGGTTAGGTTCGGGTTAGGTTCGGGTTAGGTTCGGGTTAGGTTCGGGTTAGGTTCGGGTTAGGTTCGGGTTAGGTTCGGGTTAGGTTCGGGTTAGGTTCGGGTTAGGTTCGGGTTAGGTTCGGGTTAGGTTCGGGTTAGGTTCGGGTTAGGTTCGGGTTAGGTTCGGGTTAGGTTCGGGTTAGGTTCGGGTTAGGTTAGGTTCGGGTTAGGTTCGGGTTAGGTTCGGGTTAGGTTCGGGTTAGGTTCGGGTTAGGTTCGGGTTAGGTTCGGGTTAGGTTCGGGTTAGGTTCGGGTTAGGTTCGGGTTAGGTTCGGGTTAGGTTAGGTTCGGGTTAGGTTCGGGTTAGGTTCGGGTTAGGTTCGGGTTAGGTTCGGGTTAGGTTCGGGTTAGGTTCGGGTTAGGTTCGGGTTAGGTTCGGGTTAGGTTCGGGTTAGGTTCGGGTTAGGTTCGGGTTAGGTTAGGTTCGGGTTAGGTTCGGGTTAGGTTCGGGTTAGGTTCGGGTTAGGTTCGGGTTAGGTTCGGGTTAGGTTCGGGTTAGGTTCGGGTTAGGTTCGGGTTAGGTTCGGGTTAGGTTCGGGTTAGGTTCGGGTTAGGTTCGGGTTAGGTTCGGGTTAGGTTCGGGTTAGGTTCGGGTTAGGTTCGGGTTAGGTTCGGGTTAGGTTCGGGTTAGGTTCGGGTTAGGTTCGGGTTAGGTTCGGGTTAGGTTCGGGTTAGGTTAGGTTCGGGTTAGGTTCGGGTTAGGTTCGGGTTAGGTTCGGGTTAGGTTCGGGTTAGGTTCGGGTTAGGTTCGGGTTAGGTTCGGGTTAGGTTCGGGTTAGGTTAGGTTCGGGTTAGGTTCGGGTTAGGTTAGGTTCGGGTTAGGTTCGGGTTAGGTTCGGGTTAGGTTCGGGTTAGGTTCGGGTTAGGTTCGGGTTAGGTTCGGGTTAGGTTCGGGTTAGGTTCGGGTTAGGTTCGGGTTAGGTTCGGGTTAGGTTAGGTTCGGGTTAGGTTCGGGTTAGGTTCGGGTTAGGTTCGGGTTAGGTTCGGGTTAGGTTCGGGTTAGGTTCGGGTTAGGTTCGGGTTAGGTTCGGGTTAGGTTCGGGTTAGGTTCGGGTTAGGTTCGGGTTAGGTTCGGGTTAGGTTCGGGTTAGGTTCGGGTTAGGTTCGGGTTAGGTTCGGGTTAGGTTCGGGTTAGGTTAGGTTCGGGTTAGGTTCGGGTTAGGTTCGGGTTAGGTTCGGGTTAGGTTCGGGTTAGGTTCGGGTTAGGTTCGGGTTAGGTTCGGGTTAGGTTCGGGTTAGGTTCGGGTTAGGTTCGGGTTAGGTTCGGGTTAGGTTCGGGTTAGGTTTAGGTTAGGTTTGGGTTAGGTTCGGGTTAGGTTTCGGGTTAGGTTCGGGTTAGGTTCGGGTTAGGTTCGGGTTAGGTTCGGGTTAGGTTCGGGTTAGGTTCGGGTTAGGTTCGGGTTAGGTTCGGGTTAGGTTCGGGTTAGGTTCGGGTTAGGTTCGGGTTAGGTTCGGGTTAGGTTCGGGTTAGGTTCGGGTTAGGTTCGGGTTAGGTTCGGGTTAGGTTCGGGTTAGGTTCGGGTTAGGTTCGGGTTAGGTTCGGGTTAGGTTCGGGTTAGGTTCGGGTTAGGTTCGGGTTAGGTTCGGGTTAGGTTAGGTTCGGGTTAGGTTCGGGTTAGGTTCGGGTTAGGTTAGGTTAGGTTCGGGTTAGGTTCGGGTTAGGTTCGGGTTAGGTTCGGGTTAGGTTAGGTTCGGGTTAGGTTCGGGTTAGGTTAGGTTCGGGTTAGGTTCGGGTTAGGTTCGGGTTAGGTTCGGGTTAGGTTCGGGTTAGGTTCGGGTTAGGTTCGGGTTAGGTTCGGGTTAGGTTCGGGTTAGGTTCGGGTTAGGTTCGGGTTAGGTTCGGGTTAGGTTAGGTTCGGGTTAGGTTCGGGTTAGGTTCGGGTTAGGTTCGGGTTAGGTTCGGGTTAGGTTCGGGTTAGGTTCGGGTTAGGTTCGGGTTAGGTTCGGGTTAGGTTCGGGTTAGGTTCGGGTTAGGTTCGGGTTAGGTTCGGGTTAGGTTCGGGTTAGGTTCGGGTTAGGTTCGGGTTAGGTTCGGGTTAGGTTCGGGTTAGGTTCGGGTTAGGTTCGGGTTAGGTTCGGGTTAGGTTAGGTTCGGGTTAGGTTCGGGTTAGGTTCGGGTTAGGTTAGGTTCGGGTTAGGTTCGGGTTAGGTTCGGGTTAGGTTCGGGTTAGGTTCGGGTTAGGTTCGGGTTAGGTTCGGGTTAGGTTCGGGTTAGGTTTCGGGTTAGGTTCGGGTTAGGTTCGGGTTAGGTTCGGGTTAGGTTCGGGTTAGGTTAGGTTAGGTTTGGGTTAGGTTCGGGTTAGGTTCGGGTTAGGTTCGGGTTAGGTTCGGGTTAGGTTAGGTTCGGGTTAGGTTCGGGTTAGGTTAGGTTCGGGTTAGGTTAGGTTCGGGTTAGGTTCGGGTTAGGTTCGGGTTAGGTTCGGGTTAGGTTCGGGTTAGGTTCGGGTTAGGTTCGGGTTAGGTTCGGGTTAGGTTCGGGTTAGGTTCGGGTTAGGTTCGGGTTAGGTTCGGGTTAGGTTCGGGTTAGGTTCGGGTTAGGTTCGGGTTAGGTTCGGGTTAGGTTCGGGTTAGGTTCGGGTTAGGTTCGGGTTAGGTTCGGGTTAGGTTCGGGTTAGGTTCGGGTTAGGTTCGGGTTAGGTTCGGGTTAGGTTCGGGTTAGGTTCGGGTTAGGTTCGGGTTAGGTTCGGGTTAGGTTCGGGTTAGGTTCGGGTTAGGTTCGGGTTAGGTTCGGGTTAGGTTCGGGTTAGGTTCGGTT
>CAJVRE020000097.1:0-39107 GCA_911622165.2 Bombus sylvestris | reverse complement strand
AATCTTTTGTTACACGTATGGATTCGAAGCAATTCTAAGCGTTTCGGGTCTCGTCACTACTCGTGGCTCCTCCGCAAAGTTGAAATCCTCGTCTGTAAAAATAGAATAACTATTAGCACAATCGCGCTTCTGACCGTTAAATCGAGGTCTCTGCTCGTGCAAGAAGATGGTGTCGAGCGAACGAGCTTCGCGAAGTGCGAAGGAAGAAAAAGAGAGGATGCTGCTTTAATCAGGGCATGTCGGCAGAGATAGGAGCCAGGTTACGGAGAGAAAATGTGCAGGTTTCGTGCGGCGCAACAACTTTCTTTCTTCGGATAAGGCGCGTGGGTTGCCGAACCGGGGCCTCAAGGAAGCGTTTTAGAAATGGCAACAGCGACGAGGAGACGCAAGGGAGGACAGGAACTTTCTCCACCTTCGTTGCTCGCGACATGTTGCTTTGGAAATTATGGCTCTTTTCTAGATAGACGATAGGAAAGTTCCGCCAAAATTTCGTCTAATCCGTGTATTTTTTTCATTGCTTCGATAACAATATAAAAGTTTCAAACGAACGAAAATAAAGGAAAAATGGATAGACAATAACAGGATGACGAATTGTAATCGGCTAGATAGCAATTAGATTCTAATAATTACTATCACAGTAGTATCCTATAGGCTAAGAAAACATGGTGTACTCGTTTTAATATTTCATCGATGTCTAATCTTCTTCTTCTTAGTTAAAATGTCCTGTCTAGCATTTTGTCATAATTAGAGAAATAAGCATGGGACAAAGAAAACGATAAAACGTGTTTTCTCCAGTTTCGGAATCGTAGACAGAACATTTTGATTAAAAGCCGAGCGATAAAAGTGTACATTGTTACAGAAAATAAAGCAACGCGCAAAAGCCTAAAATCTTATTATTTTCGACGAATAAAGCTTTTTAGCATATTATATTATTTGGATTATTAATCGGAAACGAGATCAACGTATACTTTTAAATCTTTATAAATATCGTGATTTCAGTGCATCGTTCAATTTTCCGAGCTACTAATTATTCTCATTAGCTAAATAACTTTTTTAGCATGTTGGACGCGCTCGTTCATAAAGCATTATACCATCGCGTGATTCATCGTTAGCACGATCTTATCGAATTTCTTCAAAATTTCTCCTTCTAGAAAAGAACAAAATCAAGCGTGTCGAACATAGCAGTTAATTCGTCGTGTAAATTACATTTAAATTAATTTATTCCTTCTTCTAATAATAAGAGCGGTAACCAAATTTTACTAAAAGTTTGCCAAAATCGACCATCAAAAACGCTCGATATCAATCAGTATCAGAAGTATTTCTGCTTGTAAAATCCTCCTTAATCAGTCTCATAAATCCGAAAGCAAAGAGTTTGTCAAGTAGCAAAACAGTTCTATAAGGTCTGATAATTGCAAATGCCGATTCTATTATCACGAATTTTTGAAGATCTAACCGCATATGCGAACATTGATGATCGTAAAGAACAAAATTATTACAGTCTGATCCGTCTATAATCTTGTAATTGAAGTACAATTTATGAAAGATAAGCCAGTATTCGAATGTTTTTAAGCGCTAATGATAATAAACGTGGAAACGTAAAATTTCATCCGAATAGAGACGATCGTACTCGTATGTCTCTTCTTACTTACGATCGAGTGTAGTGTACGTAAGATGACGTTCTTTGATCTTTGCAAAATCGAAAAATATTCTGTTTGTTCGTCGTATCAGCAAGGTTTTAAACATTTGCACATTTAAGACAATTTCTCACTATTGACAAAAGCGAAATATAACGTTACTAACGTTATACGTTATAACATAATTCTACATAACGTTATACGTTATAACGTAATACGATATAACGATACACGTTATAACCAAGTACTACATAACGTTATACGTTATATCGTAATACTATATAACGATATACGTTATACCGTAATACTACATAACGTTATACGTCATACTGAGGTGCTACATAACGTTATACGTTACACTAATATGCTATATAATGTTATTCATGATACTGATATGGTATATAACGTTATACGTCATACTGATCAGCTATATAACGTTATACGTTATAACGCAACACTACACAACGCTACACGTTATACCGTAATTCTATATAGCGTTATACGTTATACTGATATGCTATATAACGTTATACGTTATAACGTAACACTACATAACGTTCTACGTTACACTAATATGCTATATAACGTTATTCATGATATTGATATGCGATACAACGTTATTCGTTATAACGTAATGGTACATAACGTTATTCGTTATAACGTAGTGCTATATAACGGTATACGTCATACTGATATGCTATATAACGTTATACATTATAACGTAATACTATGTAACGTTGTACGTTATAACGTAATACTATATAACGTTATACGTTATAACGTAATACAATATAACGATATACGTTGTAACGCATTACTATATACCGCTATACGTTGTAACGCATTACTATATAACATTATACGTTACATCGTAATACTACATAACGTTATACGTTGTAACGCATTACTATATAACGTTATACGCTATAACGTAATACTACATAACGTTATACATTATAACATAATTCTACATAACGTTATACGTTCTAACGTAGTTCTATATTACGTTATACGTTATAACGCATTACTATATAACGTTATTCGTTATAACGTATTCCTATATAACGTTATACGTTATAACGTAATACTATATAACGTTATACGTTATAACGTAATACTATATAACGTTATACGTCATATCGTAATACTATATAACGTCATACGTTATAACGTAATACTATATAACGTTATACGTTATAACGTAAAAATATAACTTTCTACGTTATATCGTATTAGTATACAACGTTATTCGTTATAGCGTAATACTATATAACGTCATACGTTATAACGTAATACTATATAACGTTATACGTTATAACGTAATACTATATAACGTTATACGTTATAACGTAATACTATATAACGTTATACTTTATATCGTAATACTACATAACGTTATACGTCATAAGGTAGTAATACATAACGCTATAAATTATACTGATGTGCTATATAATGTGATACATCAGACTGATATGCTATATAACGTTATACATTATAACGTAATGCTACATAACGAAATACGTTATAACCTAATACTACATAACGTTATACATTATAACATAATTCTACATAACGTTATACGTTCTAGCGTAATACTATATAACGCTATACGATGTAACGCATTACTATATAACGTTATACGTTACATCGTAATACTGTATAACGTTATTCGTTATAACGTAGTGCTATATAACGCTATACGTTGTAACGCATTACTATATAACGTTATACGCTATAACGTAATACTACATAACGTTATACATTATAACATAATTCTACATAACGTTATACGTTACATCGTAATACTACATAACGTTATACGTTATAACGTAATGCTATATAACGCTATACGTTGTAACGCATTACTATATAACGTTATACGCCATAACGTAATACTACATAACGTTATACATTATAACATAATTCTACATAACGTTATACTTTCTAACGTAGTTCTATATTACGTTATACGTTATAACGCATTACTATATAACGTTATACGTTATAACGCATTCCTATACAACGTCATACGTTATAAAGTAATACTATATAACGTTATACGTTATAACGTAATACTATATTACGTTATACGTCATATCGTAATACTATATAACGTTATACGTTATAACGTAATACTATACAACTTTCTACGTTATATCGTATTAGTATACAACGTTATTCGTTATAGCGTAATGGTACATAACGCTATTCGTTATAACGTAATGGTACATAACGTTATTCGTTATACCGTAATACTACATAACGTTATACGTTATAACGCAATACTACATAACGTTCTACGTTATATCGTAATACTATATAACGTTATACGGTATAACGTAATACTGTATAACGTTATACGTTATAACGTAATACTATACAATATCATACGTCATAAAGTAATGCTACATATCGCTATTCGTTATAACGTAATGGTACATAACGTTATTCGTTATAGGGTAATGCTATATAACGTTATACGTGACACTGGTATGCTATATAACGTAATACAACATAACGTAATACTATATAACGTTATACGTTATTACGTAATGCTACGTAACGTTATACGTTCTAACGTAATACTATATAACGTTATACGTTATAACGTAATAGTATATAACGTTATACGTTATAACATAACTCTACATAACGTTATACGTTCTAACATGATAATATATAACGTTATACGTTATAACGTAATACTACATAACGTTATACGTTATAACATAATAATATATAACGTTGTACGTTACATCGTAATACTACATAACGTTATACGTTCTAACGTAATACTACATAACGTTATACGTTATATCGTAATACTACATAACGTTATACGTTATAACGTAATACTAGAACGTTATACGTTCTAACGTAATAATATATAACGTTATACATTATAACATAATATTACATAACGTTATACGTTCTAACGCAATACTATACAATGTTATACGTTATAATGTAGTACTACATAACGCTATACGTTCTAACGTAATACTACTTAACGTTATACGTTCTAACGTATCAATATATAACGTTGTACGTTATATCGTAATACCATATAACGTCATACGTTATAACGCAATACTATGTAACGTTATACGTTGTAGCGTAATACTATACAATGTTATACGTCATAAAGTAGTAATACATATCGCTATACGTTATACCGATGTGCTATATAATGGTATACGTCATGCTGATATGTTATATAACGTTATACGTTATATCGTAATACTATATAACGTCATACGTTATAACGTAATACTATATAACGTTATACGTTATAACGTAACACTACATAAAGTTATACGTTATATCGTATTACTATTTATCGTTATACGTTATATCTTAATACTATATAACGTTGTACGTTATATCGTAATACTACCTAACTTTATACGTTAAATCGTAATACTATATAACGTTATACGTTATAACGTAATACTAACATAACGTTATAACATAACGTTATTCGTTATAACGTAGTATTATATAACGTTATATGATATAACGTAATACTTTACAATGTTATACGTCATAAAGTAATACTACATAACGTTATACGTTATATTGACGTGCTATATAATGTTATACGTCATACTGATATGCAATATAACATTATACGTTATAACGTAATACTGTATAACGTTATACGTTAGACCGATATGCTATATAACGGTATACGTGATACTGATATGCTACGTAACGGTATACCACATATCGTTATACTACATACCGTTATACGTTGTATCGTAATACTACAGAACGTTATACGCCATAAAGTAATACTATATAATGTTATACGTTATCACGTAATACTATACATTGTTATACGTCATAAAGTAATACTACATAACGCTATACGTTATACTGATGTGCTGTATAATGTTATACGTCATACTGATATGCTACATAACGATATACGTTATAACGTAATACTATATAACGTTATTCGTTATAACGTAATGCTACATATCCTTATACGCTATAACGTAATACTATATAAGGTTATACGTTGTAACGTTATGGTACTTAACGTTATTCGTTATAACGTAATGCTATATAACGTTATACGTTAGACTGATATGCTATATATAACGTTGTACGTTACACTGACATGCGATATATATCATTATGCGTGATACTGATACGCTATATAACGTTATACGTTATAACATAATTCTTCATATCGTTATACGTTATAGCGTAATACTATATAAGGTTATACGTTGTAACGTTATGGTACATAACGTTATTCGTTAGACTGATATGCTATATAACGTTATACGTTATAACGTAATACTATATAAATATTATATTTTGTCACGTCTCGCGCTGCGCTCGCGCCGTAACAAAGGGCTAAAATCTACCAATAGCGCGAGACGGCGCCTCAACTCGAAATAAAATCTAACAATTCGGTTAGAAACCGAATTCGAGATTCGCACACCGCCACATGACACCCTCCCCCGTCTCTTCTATGTTTGAACAAACTATAAATACACGTAGCAACATGGAAGGACGTTCATTATAGTTCATTTATTTCTTCACATTGTATTCATTATTCATTATTATTGAGATCGAGTTCATTATAATTCATTATTATTGTGCTCATTATTATTCAGATAATTCCTTAGTTCTGTGTGATTAGTTCCTCAGTGCTTGGTGCTTGATTCCTGGGTTCTTGGTGATCAGTTCCTCAGCTTTTGGGAAGTAATTTCTTAGTTATAGCGATTCGCTCTGAATTCCTCAAGGTCTTAATATTTCAGTTACTTTGACTTTTAGTTCTTTAGTTCCTTAGCTCTTAGCTCTTTAGCCTTAGTTCCTTTATCTTTTAGTTTTCTCAGTTTTTAGTTCTTAAATACTTTAATTCTCTAATTCTTTAGTTTAATTCTTTGTTTCGTTTAATTCTCAGTTCTTGTCAATTTTTTTTAATCGATGTGCTCGTATTTGTCAATTTGTAAACTATCGAAAATCACTTGAATTTATATCTTTTAATCAGTAAAGCGTATCACGATCAATTGTAAATTCGAATATTCTAAATAATTCTGTTGATGACCAATCAAAATCAGAATAAACTCTTGTTGTGAAAAATAATTGTTTTACAATATAATCAGATTAAACGACCATTTATTTTCGCCAACTTTCATCCTCTCCCGTGCCAATACTCCCGCGCATAGCGGGTTAGTCGAAACGTGGAGTTTAGTCGAAAGATAACGACAACAAAAATTCTAACTGAAGCAATCCTTAGATTGTTTCTGGTGGCAGCAACTACTATCTTACCTGAATTTCAAAAGTAACGGTAACGGAAACCGAACAACAGAAGTAAAAACGTAACAATATATAAGAAAATATAAATTTTCTTATCTTAAACATATTTAGTAACCAGACTGTTACACGTGAACACTTCATATAATCTCTTAGTAATCACTAAGGCTGTTCACCAAAATGAGGATAATATAATAAAAAAAATCAAGGTTATTTAACAGATCTTCCTGAAGAAGCAACGTTGGAGTACAATATCAAATCAGAGCATTTATCAATTAAATAAAGAAAAATATATAAATATTGGTTATCATTCATTTTGTGTGTGTCTGTGTGTGTGTGCGCGCGCGCGCGTTAAAATGCTGACTTTTCTCATTGATTAGATTCAAACAAAAATTACACTCGGAGTTTCTGAATAATTAATTCGCTGTTTTTAATATTTATGATAAATACCGAAAGTGTAAATACTTTTTGGAAAATTTTAGCAACGATTTGTTTACTATACCTAAATAATTATTTTGTAAATATTGTATTTAAATATATACCAGTCCTAAGGTATAATACACGCTGTTTGTTTCTTCGCCTACATTAGTTAAACCTCTGTATACTTTCTTACTCACTAATTGAACATGAAACACCCCCATGACCTTTGACTATCGTGTAATGGTGTATACAAAGTCTGTTATGACAGGGACTAGTAAAATGTGCCGGTAAACCGAGATAGGACAACACAGGTGAATTAGTCACCTGTTTTTCATGACGAATCATTCACCCCCGAAAACAAATTTACGTATTTTGCAGTTTTGAGCGGCAGTATAAAAGGCTGTAGGGGTTGCACATGTAATTCAGTACGTACGAAGTGCTTAGGCAGTACATGGTCAGAGTCTAGTGCTACCAGTGTATACCAGAAGTTCTCCGATCGTTTCGACAGTTTTCTTATTTCGTTACGGTTAAAGAGTTTGAGTTCTATCCACGTATACGAACGTTGGCTTCCGATTTGTTTTGTTTTTCTCTTCGCCGATCGAGATAAAACGCGAATCGACGTGTCCATTGGCTGTTGACTACTTGTATCAAGAAAGAACATTACTTTGAATCGAGGAAAACATGTAAGTAATAAACATATAGTAATGTGGTAGTGAGAATATTCATCACGTTCCGTGGCATATTTTAAAAGACTTCCTACGAGCGGCGAGATATGACACGAGCAGAATTTCGTGCGTACCTCGTGATGCTGTTCTATTACGCGACGGCGACGAAATATTATAATCGTTTTACTCGAGTCAAATTTTTCAACGATAACCTTATTGAAGATATTTTTAATGAAATTGTAATTTTTTCTACAAATTTCTTGGCATTCTTCCGATACGATTTTAACATGATTTTAACATTTATATAATCTATCGGTTTACTATTGGATAGAAACGTAACTAAATTCAGAATATGGTATTCTTTCTAATAGATAGATAGAAGTAGAAAGCTTATGAGAATTTCAACTTACTGTATTAATTAATATTGAAAACTAAATTTAGTTCCGGATAAATAATTTATCGTGACCCGAAAACAAGTAAAGTCGATTTTATACTCTTCATTTTGGTGGATCACTGCAGCTGAAACGACGTATGAAAGTGTCTGTTGCCGTGTCTAAACCAGCTTAATCGGGTTACTATCGAACCAAAGAAGGTTTAAAGATTCGGTTTCATGATTTCCTATTACTCGGTAGAGCCATGTCTTTTTTTCTCTCGAAACTTTTCCCCTTTTCTTTGTGTCCTACTCGAAACAAGTTTACAATGATGTAGAAATTAACAAGCAATTTATTTATTGTTATAGATGGTACAGAATCGGAAAAAGTGAAGTTCGAAGATTCGAGGGACTTAACGAGCAGATCGACTGGAACGACCAGCGGCAGCAGCAGCAACAAACGCACCAAGAACAAGAAGAGACGCGAAATACAACACGAGTTTGCTTGGTTGATGAGTTTGATGAAAGGACACGCCGTTCCAGTTCTAGACATGAATTTTTCCAGTAACGGCAGATATCTCGCAAGCTGTGCCGAAGGTATGTACCGATATAGTTTAAGAAACTTTGTCCTACAAGTCATTATCAGTGACATCTCTCTTATCGCTTTAGTGCCACATATCTCTTACGCTCTAAAATGTCCTATATGGGAATTTATAGGGTAAAAGCAGAGATTAACCTTGCAATATAATTTATGAATTAATAATATTTTGGTATACCGACTACATCACTAAGATTAAATAGATCTAGATCGTTCGCTAGAAGATATTTCAATTATCCGAAAAAGTTGCACAATGTTAAGTGGAAATTTATAGTGAAGTTGAAAGGCCTCGAAGGGGGCGCGTGAATCGTAAATAAAACGGACGAGATTCACTTTAGAGATTTCTGACGATGAATGCTACGTTATTGGCGTGTGCAACAATTACCGCTGTTGCGCGAGAGAAGCGATAAAAAAGTTATGTCTCTGATAAAGTCATCTAACGGACTATCTTTTTTTTTCCACTTCTGTTTTTCTTCTCGACGTTTCTTTCAATTATTTCGATATACACGGCATATAACTCCGTTATAGCAGAACGATATTTTTCTTTTTATTCAAGAAAATGGCTCCGGATGCCACCTATGTCTTCATCGGTGACGCGGCGGACCTTTTTAATTTGCACGCGTCATTGTTACCTTGTTATTGTGCCAGTAACAATAGCCGATCTCTGTCTTTGCTCGTACCGTTTCTACAAGCAATTAAAACCTATGTACTTAAATGTCTCTTGACGTTTTCTTCCACTCGATTCATGCGCAACGCGTGGCATATAAACGTAACCGCGGTATAAAAGTTATACGCACCTTCCTGAAGTTCCGATATTAAATATACAAGATGTATTTTAATACGAATCATAATCTTTGGGGAAAAAAAAATACTTTCTTATGTGACAAATGACAGTATATCACTGCACCGCCGCGGATGTTCGTACATTTATAGAAAACTTCAATACGCGCAAATTATCCAAAGTAGATAAAACATCCGGTATAATATTCAGAGGATTATTTAGGTTTTACATTGACTCACCAAAGTACTTGAATACATTTGCCATTGAACATTTTTATCGATCTATTATGCGTGTTGTATAGAATTTTTTGAAATTTCATTATCAATCTTAAAACGTTCAAACATAATAATCAAATTAACCCAATATTAAACTAATATTATTCATTTCTTACAAAGTATCCTGGCTTTTCTACCTATTTTTTTAAATCTTATATTTTCGAGTTTATCAGATTATTCCCTTTCTCAACTCTTTCGTATTAAAATACTTCTTTCTAGTCGTAAAGTCAACGAAACCGTGGATTTGCTGATATGATCGTTGTACGTGGTAGAAAATCTTTTGTATAAAATTCGCACAAAGGTTTCTTATCCTCTTACATTTATTCGTATAAATTTGAATTTTCATAAACATCCGTGGTCTGCTTATTATTATTAAATATTCGCGTTACTCGTTACTACAGCTTCTTCGTCTAGCTATAGAAACACAAAAGTAGACGGGTAAAATGTAGGTCGTTCGAGTGAAATCAAGCTGTTCGGTTGCAAACTCCTTGATTTCTTGAAAGACATTATCCTGTCCCGATCGTTTTTTGCTTTTACACCTCACCAGACACCAGTTTGGATTTATATGTGTTACCGTTTGTTTGTATTATACTTCCCTGTGTTCGGAAAGGAGGAATGGACAACTCTCAAGCGCTATGATTAAAAGCTATTTGCCCTTTTTTTCTTCTTCGTGAATCGATTCAATTATCTAAAGAAGGACGAGCATAGAGAAAGTATGAAAACGATGGAAAAATCGCTCGCATCGAACGACTACTTTCGCTATTTCATCTTTGAAATTGGAACAGGATTAAACACCTGTATTTCTCATTATCACCAACTTATACACGTATCATCGATATAATCGTCACTAGCTAATTGATATTCAATTTGTACAACCGTGAAGTATGTTAAAGTACTTGTGTTAGATGGATTTCGTAACGTGCCATGTAAGGATTAAAATATTTAAACAGTTCGTTGTGTCGTATCCTTTCATGGTTTCCACGATGACGATCGTGGGTGACCCGTTGACCATGAAAGATTTTCGTAAAGCGGCGTCCACTTCTCTTACCGGTGAGTTTCTCTTCTCTCGCTTCTCCCGTCGCGTTTAACATCGAATCGAAAGACTGGGCACATCGTGTGCCACGCGTGTACGTGCATGCCCTCACGAGACATACCGAGAAACGTGAGTAACGAAAGGACTTTAGCTCTGGGCTACTGTGCTTCATGAAGAAGGCGCCTTTTAACTGGAATATGTCCACGACCCTAGTTGTAATACCTTTCGTCATCGTGTCGCTTAGAATTCTTCTTCTGCTCAGTTTATATCCTCCCTGTGTATGCCAAGTATTTCATATTTGTGATTTCTTTTCTAACACTATGACTAGTTTCGAGAATAACTTTTATCACTCGTGAAAAATTTCGATACTTATCATAGAAACATTTTATGGATACATCGTGTTGTGTATTATACAAAACATTTTGAAATTTCCTTAGCACTGTATTGAGACACGACTATTACGATTATATTAGTAAAATTTCATTCATATGGTAGAAGAATTTTTATTCGTGATATTTATTTTATTTCTGATAAATATTTGACAGATTTTATGGACACTACGATTCAATAATCATAGCAACCCTGTCTCGTTGCAGTGCCAAGGAAATTTTAAAGAGTTATTTAACACTACTTTCGTATGAAATCGGTCACTTCATACGTAATAATCTAGTAGTACCGTGCTATCTGGAAACAAAAAATGATGCATACATAAAATTAGAAATATTTATATAGCAACAAGATCCGATCACGTTCGTTGAATTACTTCCAGCAAAATAATATGTTCAATTCCTCGCGAAATATTTGCGATTGTATTATCGTTGAAAAACATTCAGTAATTAACGTGAGTCATCAGTTACGGCCGTCTTAACCACGAAATCGTGTACTGTAAATCATTCCCTCCTTTACGCGCAACAGTAATCACCAATGATCGTGAAATACACCACGTAGCGCCCGTAGAAAGTCACGGTTATTCTTTAAACATTCTTCCGTTTCCGATCGACGATTTGGGAAACATAGTCTCGAAATGCGAGCGAGTCGCGATCAAAAATAATCTCGGAAATGTCCGTGGGTTGGCACATAAATTTAGAAAACGGCTAGTGAACTTGCGCCGTTTCTCAGATCGTCTCTTTCATTGCACTATGATTATCTTGCTAAGGCATTTGGATGAATTTCTTATCATTTCGATATCCTTCGTATCGATATAATTCCAAAGTTCTCCGAATCATTCGTAGTCTTTGATATATTACGTTTTCCGCTTTATTTTACCTGCGAAGCATTTACGTGATATAGGTATTATCTAATGGGCTAACAATCTATTCGACTTAAAGCTTAGAAGGTTAAAAAAAAATAAAAATGAAAAGAGAAACGAAGAAAGATAGAATGGTTTCGAACGACGTAAGATTTTAAGATCACGACTATTCGTAAATTGTGCTGCAGTTTTATTTTATACGCCAATATGATGTATCTCTTTATTTCCTATAAAAAAATATTCAAACACTTAGGTCAGAAATTGATCACATAGCTTAGAAAATCTTTAAACTTCAATTTTATAGAATTTGCCGTATTAAATACAAGGGAAACACGCGTTGCTTATTTTTTCCATATCTCTCTATTACTACAACTTTTTCAAAACTGAAGTAAAAATATTTTTTTAAGTAACCATTTTCGGAATTATGTTATACAAATTATATTAGTGTTACAAAGAAGCTTAAATTGAGCGGAGAAAAATAAAGATAAGGCAAGGAAAATGATAATTTCGGGTTCCTTCATTTCCGAAATAAAACGATAGATAAGACACTTTAATTAAGTAAAATCATCGACATTCAAATAGCGATATCGGTCGATCGATCATCCCGAATTTAATTCCACGAAATGATATATAGAATTCGGGGTCACTGCCTGGTTGCTGCGTTCGCTGTTACCTTTCTGATGCGCGAACGTAACAAGCGTAGTTGTAACAACCTAATAATAGCGCGACGTGGGAAATTCTCTGGCCTTAAATCAAGCCCACATCGAAGCAACAGACAGTTTATGGTTACGTTCACGGACTCGATGAAACGACTCGTCGTAAGCCGATAATTCGATGTACGATATTAGCGGATCAACGATCATCAACATCGCTGCTTCTGTTTCTCAAGCTTCTGATCCGCACACTTTCAATTATTTGTCGATACCGCGTTCCGCGCTTAAATTCGAGAGCTGATTTTAAAAATCAAAATGCCGTATGGTGAGGTTTTGAAGGTTGATGATTTATCGGTTGTTTCGAAGATTTTTTATTTAATTTAGAGACGAATATAAATGAACGTAAATAAAGTAATCGAAAATGCGTTTTTAAAGTGTTTTCTGAATGCTAATTTAACTTAGTTTTACCTCGTAATTATTTCAGTAAATCAATCGACATATCAGGCTCTGAATTTTTTTTTTTTCTATCAAATGTTGGGAAAATTACCTCGTAGCAGTTCTTCTTTTCTATCTCCCACCTTGGCTGCAGCTAGCACTCACACGGATACCGGGATTTGCTCGAATAATCAAACTATGCGAGGAGCAACGCGTGGCAGCCGATGATTTCATTAAATGACGCAACGGTACATATCGACGCCGGTCATTCCTGCGAACGGGGATACCGTTTTCCGTTATCCGAGTCACCGCTCAGATTTCCTCGTCTCTCCTTCGTCCTTCGTTCCATTTTTCGCTTGCTATCGCTCGAAAGGGCGGTAAATCTCTACTGATCGCGTCCATCTCTCTCTAGAAACTGGATTACTTGTTTATCGCTGTTAAATTATTTCTATGCGATGCTTATTCAACGTCTTCTTCGTGGAAATCACCGAGAAACCGATAAAATTATCACAAAGTTGAGGTAATCCTACTTTTCTCTCTGGCAATTTCTTCATACGTTTGCAGTACCATTCTGAGACGTAACTGCTGACGTAGTATTATTTATATTGATTTCCTTCATAGGATAATTTTGATAAAGAACGCATCAACGTTGTTGCGATCTATACATTTTTATTGGATTAGCGAGCAAGCGATGTGGCCTTTGTGCATGTAAAAATCAGCGAACATGCACGTGTGCCGTATTCAATTGATTATGTCACAGTGGCTCTGTAAACTATCTTCTTCTTATTCGCTCAATGGTATTTTCAATCGATTGCTCAAAGGAACGAGAGTATTTAAACACTATTTTCTATTATTTTACATTTGTTGCATATATTATTGTATATGTGTTAATTGAGAGATTTGTATACTTTGTATAAATCTACATGTAGTTTCCATTTCCCTTAATCATGTTTAACAAACATAGGAAATTGTATAAAGATCCACGAAATACTAAGAACTTTTTTATATTTTGCTCAAATTTCTGATACTTTCTAACGCTCAAAAAATGCAATTGAGCGGAAAATGACCGAAAGAACACAGGAATATTAAGAAGTTCCAGTTTCTCGTTTTGTTCTTTGATGATTCGTAAATTCGAGGTCCAACATATCTGTGTTCTATTAGTAATACTGAGAAATGCAGAAACACGGTAAAATATACCACGTGTAAATACTAGAACATGCCAAGAAATATATAGGTGATACGAGAATATGTAGTATTTATTATTAGATAGACGTAAAAGTACTGAAATTGAAATTTCTAATATTTGAGGCATATAGTAGTTAGGATTGGATTTAAAAAGAATTTTGTAATTTTGTAAGAAAGTGCCAAAGATATATATATATATTAAATACATCTTTTTAAATCTAACTGTAATATAAGATCATCTTATACATGCATAATACAGCATGATTGACCAAACAAATAACTTTATAGTTCCACAGCTGTTTCTGTCGAAATCGTAAGCCAATTTCCTGAAGTTCTCTGTCACATGACACGCTCTAAATAAACATTTCCCCAAATTCTATACAATCGTTTACTGTAGACGTGTCGTCTCTTCAAGCCGGATACATTTTCTCCCATATTCAATTAATATAAAAAAACCATTCGATTTTTAAACAATTGCACACTCCGAATGCGTTAAAAGATTTCTTTTCCAGGCGCATTCATTAAAACGCAACTGTGAAACGTTGTTCCTACATATTCTTCTCTTTCTTCTTTTCTCATTTGCCGTGGATATTACACGCAATTGATTTAAGTTTAACAATAAAATCATGACGATTTTATAGAATCTTCCTGACTCCGCTTGTACCACAAATTTAGACGTGCACGGTATATGTATTCAGTATTCGTTCGAAAGAAAGGAACGGCCTTTCTGCCTGTAAAATCGTAGAAAGGAAAGCGACCCTTTCCGTGACGCATTCGGCGAAAGTTGCGTATTGCTGAATAAACAGGAGGCGTTAAAACGATTCACCTTTTATTGGCCGCTTGTTTTTTTTGTGCTTCGGTCCGTAACGAGAGCGTAACGCCACTCGATTGTGTTTTTTATTTCCCGTGATTAACACGAACGAGGAACGCCCGAAGATTCTATCTGGTTAGCTGGGAACGGCTTGTAAACCAGTGGAATTTTTGCTAAGTTTTATATTGATCTTGCTTTAGAGAAAATTAAAGAACTGGCTTGCATCGAATTGCTTTTTTCTCGAATATCGTTTAGGAGAACGAAGTTTCGACGAAAATTTCTAATTTTCAGTTTCCTTTTCAAACTTCATTTTCATTTATTTCTTATAAAAACGTTTGAAACATTCTTTTAACGAGTATTAACGTTGTTGCATATGGAATATCATTTCACCGAAGTTTGAATTTGCCGGGTAATACCAATTACTTAGTCTATTTGTCAATTAGCAGTCATGTTGAAGAAAAAATAATTTACTATAAATTAGATATCCATTTCGGTAATTTCTGTAAGTGACGTATATCTAAGAAAATTTAATTAAATCTTTTTAGAATTTGATTATCTCAACATGATTAATTTGTAATGTACATGTAACATTTACATTTGTAAGCTAACAAATTCTTCACTAGACTATTTCTTAATAAGGATTGTGAATTAAAAGTAAATGTACATTCCAAGAACCATTGAATTCTACGATCGATAATTCTTAATATGTTTAGAAGTTACACGTTGAGTAAAATGCGTTCGATCATGTGGAAATTACTTTGATCATATTTATGTTTTAGAAATTACACAAAGATAAAAGTTTTATCTGAAAGAACATTTCATATGCAGCAACCTATTCAGCATCGATATTAAAGAAGAGAGTACCACCTTTGTTTTAAATTAAAAATTAAAAATCTGAAGATTTGCGTTACAAACTTTCGTCCGCGAAGGTACTGTATTTGTAGTCAATATGTATAATGGTCGATGTGGACGCTTATACAATGATGCGTTGACATCGTGTCTCTTTTATGAACAGACAAAGATCCATATATGTTATTTCATACGTCCTTGGCAAGCTTCCACTTTCATATTTTCTTCTTTCGAGACAAATTAATCGCGTAGCGCTCTCAACACGATCTTCCCATATAGCCGTGTTCGCTACTCTATTTCGCGAAGTATTCGCGAATTATATTCGAATTTCGTACGATTTTGTAGATATCGGTGTATTTAGTCAGAGGAGAAATTTACCATATTACATACAAGAGATTATCCCATTTAATTGATTAAATTGATAATAAAACTTGAAATATCTTCTATTGCGAGAAAAAAAATATCACGACGAGCTAATATAAAATTTAATTTGAAAAGTTTAATCATGTATATTATTCTAAAGATTATACAATTTATCTTAAAAAAAAAACATAATAAAGAAATCACGTAGAGATATTTAGAGGCACTAAGGAGATGTTAGAAATAGGACAGAGATGCATGCACGTGGTGTGTGGCAAATTCTTAACAGTATAATGTAGGAGATTTTTAAATCTCGCTGCCGGGCGATGAACTGACACATATATGTTTTTGTATGTGATATAAAGATTGCAGCCTGCGGCCGGAAGAAGATGTGCTGGGTCTTGGGGAGACCGATCAATACAACAACTGTCAGGCGAATCATCGGACATCAGGTTCAACGAAGGGGACACTATCTGTGAGCAACAGCAAGTCGCCTTCCTCAACTTCCGCGTTGGCGACAATTACCGCATCCGATGGCCCATCTGCAACCTCGAACGAAGCAAATTCGACGACGACATCGTCGTCAACGAAAGAAGATCGAGCCATTCTAAGTAGAAGGCAACGAAAGAATCGCACCAGAACTCCACGAGATCAACGTCGCGAGCTTCGGGACGACGAGCACGATGACGAGCAGGCAAGCCAACAGCAACAACGACATCGTCGACACGTCCACTGTCGGGACTCGGAGACCCCTGAGAACAAGTCCACGGCGAGAAAAAATTCGTGTTCCAGAAGAATCGAGATTCAGAGTGATTCTCATGACAAGGAAAACAAGAACGACAACGAGCCTGGAACAAGTGCAAGTGGCAGTTTGAGGAATTCTTGCGGTATTTTTCCGAGCACTGAGAGAAGGGAACTGCAGCATTTGAGTGACGCAGCTCTCGCTTCGTTGCTTCGCAGATACACGCTCACCGGGGACCAGCTAGCTAACCTTGGCTATCCCGTGGCGTACGGTTATTACCCTGACCAGGCGGTGATTATCAATCATTATCAGCACCACCCCAGGGGTAATCGAGCTCGTGGCTATCATAATTTGGACGCGAACGCGCAAGAATTCGTACCTGGTGGCAGTGCTATGTGGCCGACGGAGAACGAGGGGGACAGTGGACATTGCACCGGAAGTTCGGTGGAAAATTCCGATCTAGAGCAAGAGAGTGCTTCGGAAAGTGATAAGAATTCAGACATCAGCGAGTCGTCATCCTCTTCTGACTCGTCATCCTCTACCGACTCGTCATTCTCTACCGACTGCTCGTGTTCATCGGGTTCTTCGTCCGATTGCAGTTACCAAGAGCGATCCAGAGTGGACTTCTACATACCGATCCTGCTCGTCGATGAAAGAAAATGTGCCAGATGTCACAGGGTCTTCTACGTGAACCATAACAACGATGAATACCTGTATCTAGAACCGTGCGTTTACCATTGGGGCAAGCTACGTAGCGGCCGTGTAGCAGGCACTCACTGTCGTACATGGGAGTGCTGTCGAGGACGAGATAATGCCCAAGGCTGCACTGTAGCTCGAATGCATGTGTGGACGGGATTGACGCCAGGTTATAACGGCCCATTCAGTGGATACGTCCAGACCAGTTTGGCGAGAACCGTGCCCACAGATGGCAATTATGGCGTTTATGCTCTGGACTGCGAGATGTGCTTTACGCGGCGCGGTCTCGCACTAACCAAGGTCACCGTGGTTGACATCAACGGCAAGATCGTATACGACACTTTGGTGAAGCCGGACATCGAGGTGATCGATTACAATACCAGATTCAGCGGCATCACTGCAAGAGATCTGGCAAAAGCGACGAAAACGCTCAGGGACGTTCAGAATGACTTGACCAGTTTCATCCACACGGAGACCATACTCATAGGTCACGGGCTGGAGAACGATCTGCGTGCGCTCAAGTTACTCCACACGACGGTGATCGACACATGCGTCGCGTATCCGCATTTCCTCGGTTATCCTTATCGTAACAGTTTAAAGACGTTAGCGAGGACGGTGCTAGGTAGAGAAATTCAAACGAAGGGACACGATTCCGTGGAGGATTCTAAGATCGTGATGGATCTCATGTTACGGAAACTGCAGTACGACATCGCGTAAGATCATCGATGACCAAGAAAAAGAGAATTCGCATAGAAGAGGAAAAAGGAGTACAGTGGAAATGCACCGCCGGACTTCTTTTTCGTCGTCGAGCAATTTGAACTTAAGTAACTTCCGTCAGTGTTCAGTTCCAAGTGAAGTCTGTGATACGTAATAAAAAAAATAAAAATAAAAAATAAAAAAAAAAAAATAAAAAGGAACTATATATATATAATGCGGTCCCCGACGCGTTTAGGCAGTGTTCATTATACCGGGGTCGCGTTTTTCACTCGCACAGATGAACATATATATGTACACACGCATACACAATTCATACATTCAGTATCAAAAATAGACTATAGCCAACTTTTTGTACGATGCACATCGTTGCCGAGGAAAAATTGACTTTTTTTTCTTTTTTATATATTATATAGATTAATATAGAATTTTCCTCTTAATGAATCTCTATTGCGACCCTAATGAAAGATGTCAATTTCCTTTAGCCGATTTCTATTTTTCTGACAAATTTCTGCTTCTTTTAAGATGCAAGAAAAATAGAAACACATGGATTGTTTACGTCGGAGAAGTCGATGCTCGAAAAAGTTAATTCTGTTTTCAACACTCTTTCCTTTATACATTAAAAAATGCAGAGAATGTAACAAAAATTGAAAAGTCGAATTTTTTTTACCCCCAGATTAGAATATTGCGTATTCCGACCCCATCTGAAATATAATTATTTTCAAGAGTAACGACGAATCGTACGAGATCTTCTCGCAGTCGCAAGAAAAATTCTTCGTCCTTTATTGTTAGAGGTGAATTATGTAAATTTTGTTAGCGATGACAATCGCAATAATAAAGATTATTACTCGATGATCCGCTTAGCTCAAGTTCTTGCTGGTAGAGAGACTTCATTATACAACAATATTTCCTATTCACGAGACAATTTCCTCGGCAAGTGATGTTATTGGTGATATACATTTACACACATTGTTTCTCATATGTAGTAATATGTTTCGAGTTTATCATACTTCATGTATCGTATAAAAAAGTACATGTGGTATCTATGTGTGTGCGCGCGTGTGTGTTTGTGTGTATATATATATATATATATATATATGTCGGAGATGAAAGGACGTCGGAGCCTTCCTTTCGGAATGCTTGGGATAGTCCCAAATACTTTAGTCCAGACTTTTATTACAGCCGTACTTAAATAATAAAACCGAGAAATAGCTGTTCATGAGCTAAGTCGAATATGATTTTCCGAGATTTATGACAGTGGGCTTAGGCTCGAAGTGACATAATGAGTCACTGAACGTAGCCGCGGTCACGGGAGGGACGTGTACCTAAGAAAGATATGAAGTAATTAAATTACCCTCATTAAGAAACAGGGATTGACCTGAGGGATATAGAGAGACACGAAGAGGAGTATATAAGGGCAGTTCAGCATAGTTCATTCTAATTCAGTTCAGTTGAGTTCGACCAGATCGACGCGTGTGCCGAGTTCAGTATTGTCTTTCGTCATCCCGTTGGCCGCGGATTCGTTATCGAACTTAGGATCATTGCCATTAGTATCTCGAGCGTCTAGTTGCCACGGCTGCCTGTCGAATTCTGTAGCGATCGTATCCGTGAGGGTGGATGCTTTCTGTATTGCGTACCCGCGATGGCTGATTCGAGAGAGTGTTCATCACACGCCCCTATCCCTAATCTTAATGTTAAATCCGACATCAGAAGTGGGATCAGTACCGAATATAACAGTGCAAAAGCTTACGATCATCGTGCGCGAATTAATTCAGTCGCTAGTGCAAGGTCGAGTGCGGAACCTGAAAATTTCTCGCCGCCGCGTTTTGGCCGTGGGACCGCGGGCTCCGACCCTGCTGCATGGTGCACGGCTGTCAGTTTGATTATGGAGGAAAATCCTTTACAAATTAGTAACCTGAAGGAAACTGTAATCTCCATAACGAGCGTCGAGTCGACTTCTACGTAGAGGAAGTACCAACCGATAGATCGAATCATCTGGGTGAGTCGTTTCCATTTTACTCCGATTCTGGAGCCGAATATTCGCTACAGAATTTGTAATCTTGAGATTTTCTGGCGAAAGAACGACTGATATAGTAGTAATGCGACGAATAGAAAGTATTTGGGCATGTACATCTCAAATCTTGCCCATTGTTTGCACTAATGTTTTTTTCTTTACATTGGAAATAATTCTCCATGTCCTTGCCGATAGTTATTTAAAATATGATATCGCGAGTCGTTACCATTTTGTTTCGATTTCGGAGCCGAATGCTCGTTGATGGGGGAATCCGTAGCTTTGAAACTTTCCGGCGGGAGAGTGATCGACGTAGTAGTGATGCGGGGAATGGGAAACACCTGCGTTAGATGCACAACTCAGATTTTGTCGATAGTGTGTATTAACGGTTTCGCGTTGGTGATAGTCTTCCATGTTCTTAGCGATAGCTATGTAAAATACGATCTCATGATTGGCCGTGGAATTTTGAGCCAAGGTTTTGACGTAATATTACACAAAATAGCCTCGCTGTTTGTAAAAGAAAATAATTAATGTCTGTGGTAAAACCGCTGAATACGAGATCGATATTAATAAAGTTAGCACTGATGTACATGGTAATGGTGGAAGTCGATTGATTTCAGTCCTCGAAAAATTAAAAGGATCCATTCGTTGCGAGCTCCCCACGTATGCGCGTAGATGCGGGTTAGTTGGAGGTACGTTTGATTGATCTTAACGTCACTGTACAAGGAAGACCCTACAGACTTAGCAAGGAAGAACGACGGATAGTGCGCGAACGAACAAACGAATTAATTGGGACAAGAATCATAAGACCTAGTAATTCACCGTTCGCGAGTCCTATGTTACTCATGAAGGAAAAGGACGGCCCCGATAGATTGTGCGTGGATTTTCTAGAGTTAAATAGAAATGCGATCGCGGATCGGTACCCTCTGCCCCTTTTTGCGGATCAAATCGCGAGATTACAAGGGGTATGGTGCTTCATTGGCCTGGACGTGGCCAGCGGATTCTATCAAGTTCTCATTCGTTCGAACTCTACCGAATACACCGCGTTTGTCGCCCCCGACGGGCAATGCGAGTATACGACGAGGCCGTTTGGATTGAAAACTGCACCGTCCGTTTTGCGGGGGGCCATTCTCAATGCCCTGGGCGATCTCGCGTATTCGTACGTTGTTGTCTGCATGGACGACGTTTTAATTATTGCCGACTCGTTAGATCAGGCTGTAGGAAGATTATACACTGTATTAGATACCCTTGTAAACGCCGGATTTCTTTTCAATCTTTTCTTTCTAAATGTTCTTCTCTGAAGACACCGATACTTTCTCGGATATTTAACTCACCATGGAGGGGTTCGCCCCAGCCCTGGTAAAAAGACGAGCCACGAATTCTTTACCTGCGCCGGCGACCGTCGCACGGCTTGGGCAGTTCATAGGTTTAGCCTCTTACTTCCGAAGGTTTGTCCCCGAATTTTCACAAGTAATGATACTTTTGTACGCGCTTGCTTCCGGTAATAGAAGCATAACCTGGACAGATGGGCATGAACACATAAGACAAAATAATTTCCGTTCTGATCGACGCGCCGGTGTTAGTGATATTCGACCCGAATTAATCGATGGAATTGTACTGACGTTGGTTCGGATGGATATGGTGCCATTTTTGACGGTAAGAGCCGGGTAATCGTGTACTGTAGTGGGAGGGCTGGTCCTGCGGAATCCAAGTACCATTCGTACGAACTGGAGACGTCGGCAGTCGTAGGCGCCGTTAAGCATTTTCGCCTCTACCTGCGTGGACGGGAACTTCTTGTTGTTACCGATTGTAACTCCCTGAGGGCGGCACGTAATGGGGTAGATCTGAATGACAGGGTTTATGGGCGGTGAGCTTGCTTACGGGATTTTGCCTTCGATATTACGTATCGAGAAGGTGGACGAGTGGCTCACGTGTGTTTCTTTTCGCGGGACCCCGTAGACAGTGACCGTGCCGTATCTAACAGGACCGAAGAGGGGAGGATTAATCTGACTGAAAATCGGAAAATTGGCTATTCGCGTAACAGCGTCGCGGTCCACAAATCGTGGAGACCACCAACAAGTCGCAAAGGGACGAGCGCGCGAAAGATATCGCGAGTACATATGAATGGCGATCCGGTACCCTTTCCCCGTAAAATACGAAGGAGAGGTAGAGCTCTCTGCTTGCTCATCGTACCAAGGGATTTTGGGTGGTCCGTTGTTGGTCATATACGCTAGTCTACTATGCACTTACGTTCGTAAATTCGTAACGAACTGTCATGCTTGTCAGGTTCTTAAGTCGAGTTCAGGTAGAATACCAGCCGAGTTAAGCCTTATACTTAGGATCAGCAAAACCGTACGCTTTGTTGCTACCCGATAATATTGAAGAACGGGAAGTAGATATCTCCGATGTAAGACAGCAGGCAATAAAAGAAATGGAAACAAATGCTAGGTATGACAAAGAGAGATTCTATAAAACCAAAGCTAAAGTGGTTAGGTTTAATCTTGGTGATTTGGTACTACGCCAAAATGAAGAAAGGAACCAGACAAAACTAGATCCAAAATTCGGGGGTCCATTCGTGATATCGGAGGTTCTGGAAGGAGACCGATATATCTTAAAAGCACTGGATGGGAAAAGGTCATACAAGTACAGTCATGATAGGTTGGGAAAAGTGCCGGATGGTTGCATTCCTGCGGAGTTGGATGTCTGTGGTGATGGCGAGAACAGTGATCATGGCGATGTGAGTACCCCGATCTCAGAGGATCGTAGGATTACATGAGCCCAGGTGCGGCCATGGGATGGAGTTCAGTGTGGTCAGGCACTGGAAGTGACAGTGTCACGAAGCTGGAGCTGGTCTAGTACCGACAGGGACAATGTCACGAAGCTGGAGCTGGTCTAGTACCGACAGCGACAACGCTATGAAGCTGGTTATGGAACGAACTTTGAGTGAATGTGCGATTCGAAGGATGAGACTCATTTGGGTGCTAAATCGAGAATGGTCCATCATGTCATTACGACCCGACTGATAGCCCACAGGATGCAACTGGCACTTTGAACGCTAATCATAATGATACTAATCTTGTTTCCTTTGTTTGGTTGTCAAAGGTACACCCGAGGACGTGTGATAGTCAGGATGGCCGTGTCGGAGATGAAAAGAATACCGGGCCCTCCCCTTTGGAATTCTTAGAAAAAATGTCAAGCACTGTCCGTGTAAACTTTTAGCGTTTATAAATCTTTATAAACCCTTCTCAGTTAAACCGATTGTAGTAGCGATAATGAGCTTGGGTTCAAGGCGACAACTAGTCGCCGAACGTAGCCGCGGTCACGGGACAGACGTTTTTCCTAACGGAAGTATAGAATTACATAGTTCTCCTTAAGAAGAGATATCGGTACCGACACCCAATAGTAAACAGTCCAACGGTCTCTACCGCGTGGCTTGTTACACGCGCCGACCCTAGTCTTTGTCTGGCAAGACGATAACCAGATGCCGATGCATTATTCACAGTATATGTTCGGATGGCTTGGTGGTCCCGCCACAGGTCCTTCAAATTTATAAACAGCCTTTGTCGGGGAGATACCGAAGGCGTCCTTCGCACGCGCGATGCTTCTCGCTAGCGGCTTTATCTCAAGGGCGGCTAGCATCCTTTTCTAACCACCAACTTAGAGATTGGCCAATTAACGGCAGCGTCCATTTCCCTCACTTTTTGGACAAGGGTTGTCCTCGACGAATCCGATGATCTCGCGCCTGGAGACACACCCCGTCATAGTTTACCTCTGCAGCATCACGATGACGGTGAGGGGCATTCTTGTATGATCTCGTCCGCGAGTGGGACGGCGTCTTTACGATCGGAGGATATCTCACGTTTGAGTACGGAGTTTGACTTAGACTTTTGAAAGGGGTCTAGTCGTTGTCCCGTTGGCCGCGGATTCGTTATCGAACTTAGGATCATTGTCGTTAGTATCTCGAACATCTAGTTACCACGGCTACCTGTCGAATTCTGTAACGATCATATCCGTAAAAGTAGATGTTTTCTGTATTGCGTACCCGCGATGGCTAATTCGAGAGAATGTTCATTGCACGCCCCTATCCCTAATCTTAATGTTAAATCCGACATATATATGCGCGTGCGCGCGCGCGTGTGTATAGATATAAGCAAATGTATATAAGCATATGGATATGTATATATGTATATATGCTTACACACGTATATACATGTAGTATCGGGAAAAGGGACGTGCCTGACCATGGGTTATACCTGACGCCCATTACAATATCGGGGTAATTAAAGGGGATTCACCTGCTAATGGATTACACCGATAGCCCATTACAACATCGGGGTAAATAAGGGCGAATTGTTTAGGAATGAGTCAGGCACATCTGGGGGTGAGAGAAGGGGTAGGTCAGGCGAGGAGAGGATATTAAAGGAGGGAGTCGATGAGAAGTTGAGGAGTCGAGCAGGGGGTCAGTCGATCAGCAGTTGAGGAAGACGAAAGCAAGACGTTAAGCTGTGAAGTTGAGGTGAAGCAGTGGAAGACGGACAGAGGATGTTAAGCAGTGCAGTTGTAGAAGACGGAAGTGAATTGTAGTCAGCTGTATGTTTGAGTATTGCTTAAACGAATAAACAAACTTAACGCTCCAATTTCCATCATTTCCTTGTCCTTGCTCTAAGTTACTACATACATAGTATGCAAATACATACACGTATACATATATATGTATACATTTCTTATACCTTGCGATTTGCGACTACTTCTCATGCATATTTTATCCCGCGTTATTTTTTCATACACGTACTGCGAGAGGAGGACACGCGGCGTCATTGATGCTCGTAAGTGTCTCGGGCTTCCACAATGGCTTGCATTTAAATTCTCCTCGAAAACGTCTAGAAAATGCTGCTAAACGAGGACACACACACAAAAATCGAGATGTTACTTCGAATCAACTTGGTTTTTTTTATTTTTTATTTTTTTTTCTTCCCCCTTTTAATTGCTATTCTCTTTCCCTTCTTCTTCTTCTTTAAATTATAATTCGTCGGCAATTTTTTTTCTTTCTTCTCGAATCGGAAAGAGATAAGAAGGATTTTCTTACGATAAAACACCGCTCTGTCCTTTTCGTGTTTGTCGAACAAAACAGAAACGAATGTACCTTATCGCCGCGTGCGTGCGTGCCACTCCGCTCGTTCTTCATCCATAATCAGTTATCGAATTTCTTCCCCAAGACAAAAGTGGCGAACGTGAGCCGAATCGAGCGACATTGTTATAATTGACCACAATAATCCATTATCTCGCGTTCATATGACACGACGTTTTCGTTTCATACGTGTCGTCGCATGTAAACGATCGGGAATGCTCGATCCGAATCGGGATCGAATCCCTGAGAACTGTACGTCCGATTTCGCCTCACGCTATACGAATTAAGACAGTGAATAATGTTCCGTGATTTTATACTTTATTACCGACATTAACTGATGCCCTATGTGTGCCCATTTATCTAACAAACGTATAGTAGATATAACGTACATAGCAATATTGTCCCAAACGCACGTGGTTATTTGTACAAAGTATTCCGCGATAGAATTTTGCATTTTACTGCTTCCAAGAGCCGGGAAAATTATACTTCTTTATAACAGGTTTTCACGATGAAAAGCAATCATCCTCGGAAACCGGTGCTTTACACCAGTTGAAATTATTTTACTTAATTTTAGCTCTGCCATCTTAGATTCATCTCGACGTTTCTTTTTCTTGTTGCTGTTATTCTTCCTTTTTTTTTACCGTTTATTTTATGTATATTATGACTCGCGTCAAAACACCAAAAAACGTTTTCGACCTCGCATCCGTACATCGATCTCAGTTTCTTGTACATATATCATCCGACATTCTTTCGTTGCGATATTCAAACATTTATTTAAAACATTTTGAAGAACTTTCTTAACACGTGCGAATTCGTTAATCGTCATTTGATCGCGATATATTCATAAGGATTGTTTCATTACGCCCATGGTACCGTTTTCATGCTAGAAAGTCACGTGGTACGAAAAGCAATATTATTCATCGCTTTGTAAATAGCATAATATTTATTTAAGCGCATCGAGAGACAAAGTACCTGTGCATCCTGTATGAAGAATGTTCCTCCGATTTTCTCAGCCATTACTTGCAGAAGTACAACGGGGATCATCACGGGGATTCGTTCACGATCGATTAATTTTGTTATATTTTCATGCATCTTTTTGTATACCGAAAACAACTGATTTATTTTTCATTTGTACCATTTGAATGACGTCCAAATACTGGAAAAATACATTTATTATAAAAAAAAATGTTTACTCTCAATCATTTATACCTGCATACAATTTCACTAACCCTGTTTTCTCACTAACAAATAACATTGAAAAAAGTATCCATTGAAGGTATAAGAAAATGATGAAACAGAAATGACAAATAAATGACCTGAATACCTTTAGAGAATTGTTGAGAGAAAAGTGCATTAGATGTATCGTTCAAAGTAATTCGAAACTCTGATCCAAAGAGTAAACCGACAGATTTTACCAAGCATCGCGATTTGACTATTTTTCTCAAATGATTTTCGAATTACTTTGAACCACTTGTCACGCGGAAGTACTTTTCTCGGATATGTTATAAGCAATCCTTGCCATTTTCGTATAAATGGTTCATTAATCATTTCGATCCGATTCAATCGACAATGACATAGAAATTTCACTGATCTTACAAACAGCGTTCCATCTTGCTGGAACGATCAGGTTACACGTTTTAATGGACGATCTTTCTTATTGAGAAATTTATAAAGCTATCATTGCCCGAGGATCTGGTTCCTTTTTCAGAATATTACATCCGATGAAGTTTCATGATGAATCATCAGCCTTGAAGCGATCTCGTTCTGTGCGCGTCTGTCCCGCGTTCCGAATGAAATTCGAATCGTCGAAGCATCGCGATGGAAAGAACATTGTCTCGTTTCTTTATTGTTCGCATTATTACGACTCATTAAAAAAAGAAAATCAAAAAAAAGAAACGAAAGAAATTATTCGTCAAAAGTCTGCTGAGAATAAAAAGAGAAACGAGATACAAGAGAAAAGATGGTGGCGAACAAAACCTCGCGAGGAAAAGTGTCCTCGAGAGGAAACAATGGAAATGCCGCGACACTGCAAAGCATATAATGAACTTCCCTGTTTCGTGTTTCCCTCCCACCCGATCTTTCATTCCCCTTTCTTTTCATTTTGTTGAACCGAAATAACTAGAAACTCCTTATCTTCGTTTAACGCCGTATATAACGTAGGTATATAAGAAAGTGTGCGCGCATTAAATGCACGGATAAAAACGATTAATGTAAACTAACCACGAAGAGGCGCGAAGGAAAAAAAGAAACGAGAGAAATCATTCATTTCCTCGACGATCGACCGAGATACGTATACATTTGTATACCGTACGCATTGTGCATCTGTAAAGATGTCGTTGGAAAGAAAAAAAAAAAAAAAAAAAGAGTATTTTCACCGATCGTGTCCCCTCTGGCAACCTCGAACTTTGCCTTCTATCGTATATAGACGTGTCTCTCTCTCTTGACACAAGACACACGACACACCCGAGCCTCGTCCGCTAGACTTTCAAAACGCTTTTTGTTATCTCCGTCGCTTGAAAGCGACCCACGTGTATTAAGCATACATACATGTAGTAACTTAGAGCAAGGACAAGGAAATGATGGAAATTGGAGCGCTAAGTTCGTTTATTCGTTTAAGCAATACTCAAACATACAACTGACTACAATTCACCTCCGTCTTCTACAACTGCACTGCTTAACATCCTCTGTCCGTCTTCCACTGTTTCACCTCAACTTCACAGCTTAACGTCTTGCTTTCGTCTTCCTCAACTGCTGATCGACTCCCTCACCTCTGCTCGACTCCTCAACTTCTCATCGACTCCTCTTTTAATATCCTCTCCTCGCCTGACCTACCCCTTCTCTAACCCCCAGATGTGCCTGACTCATTCCTAAACAATTCGCCCTTATTTACCCCGATGTTGTAATGGGCTATCGGTGTAATCCATTAGCAGGTGAATCCCCTTTAATTACCCCGATATTGTAATGGGCGTCAGGTATAACCCATGGTCAGGCACGTCCCTTTTCCCGATACTACACTCGGCCCTCCTGCAATAACATCTGCCCTCAGATGTTGTCTTCAGCGCCGCTATCGTCGGGTGGGTCATGGTCGGTGTTTATGACGCAAGGCTTCATAAACTCGGCAGTCGTCGATGTTTGTTTAGGCCCTTCGTGCTCACCTACTTTCTCCACCATGTAGCGGTCATTCCGCATTACCCGCACTATCCGGTACGGACCCAAAAACCTTCCTCCGAGCTTTAATCCTGGGCCAAATTGCGCTCGTCTAATGGCCACTAAGTCCCCGCTTTGGTATCGTCTCGCGCTTTTCCTTCCCCTGTTATAGCGCCTCCGATATTCTTCTTGGGTGGCAGCGATCTTCTTCCTTGCGTCCTCACACAGCTCGCGACGTTGCTCTTCGAATTCCACGGCCCTCTCTTCGTCGATCAATTTTCGAACCTGCGGATCCTGAAGTCCCAAGAAACTCTGTCCCTCTGTAACCGATGTTGGCGATGGGTCTATTTCGTCCTTCTGTTCTATTGCGTCTATTTTCAATACGTCCGGCGTGTCTTCGTCAGTCTGTTCGTCCAGTCGTACAAAGGTCACCTCGCCTCGCTTGATCCGCAACTCCAACTGATCCAGAAAATCAGTCCCTAACAATAGACCGTGTTTCGACAGTACATTGTTTGAAACCACATGCAGAGTGACTGGGAATTCGTGCCCATCGACCGCCACTACTTCTGTAAACTCGCCCCATGTCTCATGGCCAGTGGAACCCAAACCTTCAAATTTAAACTTACGCTTTCCCAGAGGTGGTGATCCTAGCCTCGCATACTCGTCTGATCGTTTGAGAGTAAGATCACTACCAGTGTCTACCAATGATGCGAACTTACAGCCCTCTATCGACACTTCTTTCGTATACCTCTTCTCTTCTGGTCTTAAAATGGCGTAGGTCTCTTTTGGTCGTGCTGCACACATCGCCGCTATATGTCCAAATTCGTCACACTTGAAGCACTTAGCTCCTTTTTCTTTCTCCGGACACTTAGCGCTTAGATGCCCGTCACTACCGCAGTTAAAACATCTTCTTTTGGCGCTGCTCGTTTGCCTTTCCCTGTCGTCTGTGCGTTCCTTAACTCCTGTTTTCATTTTGAGGTCCCGTTCCATCGCTTCGTACTGCATGTCCCGTTTCATCGCTTCGTATTGCTTGAAACGTTCCTTAAGCTCCTGCATGTTCCTGGCACCATATAACGTGGCCTTATTGGTGACCTTATCGGGAATACCTTGAATAATGTAGTCAATTAACGACTGCATATCGACTCTTCCTTGTCCCGCAATTTCGCGCATACTGTACATGTATTGCAGCAGACTCTCGTCTGCTTTTTTCTTCCTATGCGCTAACTCCTGATGTATTTGCCGGTCACTCACCACGTTCTGGAATTCATTCTTCAGCGACTTTTTTAATTTATCCCAGGACTTCGTGCATCGTTCTTGTCGCACAAAAGCTTGAGCGGAGCCTGTGAGCAGCTTCTTGGCGAATGCTACCATGTGGATATCTGTCCAACCACATGCTTCTGCCATTTCCTCAAAGTCCTCGATCCAGCGATTTATGCTCAGCAGATCATCTCCGCTGAATTTCTCTAGCGAGTCCTCTACGTCCTTGAGCGTTAGCATTGTGCGCTTAGGCTCGTCTTGCCTTTTGAGATCGCGATATCCAGGAACGTTGACGTCTAAACGGTCCCCCATCACGCTAATCTCATCGTCGTCGTCGTCTTCTGAATCTGCGTGGTTATCATCATCAGAATCGCCTTCCCGCGCACCGTGTTCCCGCTCAAAGCGTAAAGCAGCCAGCAATCGCACCATCAACTCACGCTTTTTGCCCACTACTTTCAGCTGTCTTCTCCTCAGCTCGTCTTTCAGCTCAGATATTTTCATCTGAGCTACCTGCTCGTCAGTCAAACCTGCTTCTCCTGAATTGTTGTCAGTCATTGTTCAGGTATCACTCTCACGAACAAACTGTAACTTACACGCTTCACTTGTCACTTGACGCTCTAAATCCCGGCTGAGCCCCCCAAAATATGTAGTAACTTAGAGCAAGGACAAGGAAATGATGGAATATGGAGCGCTAAGTTCGTTTATTCACTTAAGCAATACTCAAACATACAACTGACTACAATTCACCTCCGTCTTCTACAACTGCACTGCTTAACATCCTCTGTCCGTCTTCCACTGTTTCACCTCAACTTCACAGCTTAACGTCTTGCTTTCGTCTTCCTCAACTGCTGATCGACTCCCTCACCTCTGCTCGACTCCCTCACCTCTGCTCGACTCCTCAACTTCTTATCGACTCCTCTTTTAATATCCTCTCCTCGCCTGACCTACCCCTTCTCTAACCCCCAGATGTGCCTGACTCATTCCTAAACAATTCGCCCTTATTTACCCCGATGTTGTAATGGGCTATCGGTGTAATCCATTAGCAGGTAAATCCCCTTTAATTACCCCGATATTGTAATGGGCGTCAGGTATAACCCATGGTCAGGCACGTCCCTTTTCCCGATACTACATACATGTGTATAGAAGCTGCTCCATTACGTAAGCTTAACCTCGGATGATCGATGAATAGAAGCAGGTCGTACCGAATATATACCGATCGTTTTCTTTCTTGAATCATCAGTCGTGTTTCGGGAGAGACACTCTTCTTAAGGTCACCATTTATACACACATGTACATATGTATATAGTAAGACACACATTACGCACATTATATTCGCGTCGTGGAATCGTAATTCGTTTGCAGCTCGATCGATGGCAACGCACTCATCGATTAACTTTGTCGATGACTGCATCTGTTAGTATAGTGCAGTCCACGTATACACACGCAACGTTAATAGTGTCCGATGGTGAGAATCGAAGTGGACGCATCGGTCGATACTTTTCTCTCGAAGAATCATCGATCAAAACAATTATCTATCTACGCGTTAAGCGTTAGACAATATAGGCGAGAAATGAATAATAATGATAAAAAGAAAGGCATTGCGTGAATGGAAAAGGATTGCGCAACTAAGAAACGATGGAGAGAGAGGGGGGGGGGGGCGTAAAGACAAACCGTTTAATTGTATGAATAATTGTACGAATAACGGAGGTTTGATCGGTGCTGAAGAAAAGATTTAACCTTCTGTCCTCTAATTTATACAATCATGATCATGTAAAGTGATCATATAATGTTATTTTCGACGTGGAATTAAGAGTTTTGTTAATTCTGAAATATAATTCAAGTATTGTTAAGGTAAAGTTTGACGAAAGTGGGAAAGTTAATTCTTTGGTAGCCCAACGTTTATGTTCACACTGCCGAGTCAAATTTTTTTAAATTTCAAGCGTATTGTTAAGTACAATACGTTTCAAACTATTTTGTTCGGTTTTTGCCTATATTTTTGCCTCGCTGCTTCCATGTTTTAAAGATCGCCTTTCTTGTTATCGTCGAAAATCAGCGCTAATCAATCTACTCAGCATGTTGGAAACGACGGAACGTTCGTTCCACGTACTGTAAGTTTCTACAACGTGCCTTTTTCTTTATGCTCCCGATCATTTTGCATTTTGTCCTCTCGCTACGAGAAACAACCGATAGAACAATGATTTTTCCGTGATGAACGATCTTTGGTGATTTCTTTTCCTTCGTACTATTATACGTAGAGAATGCTGAAATGCGAAGGATCGATGAGAATTATATTTTGTACAAACAATTTATCGATATTTACGATTAGTAAGGTTTTATTTAATAAATCTTGTATGTGTCAGCACCGTTCTATGCTTTTGATTGTATCAACTTTACAATGCGGCGATACCATTCGCGCAATGTTAAGGAAACTTCGTTCCATCGAGAAAGAAGTAACGAAGAATGAGATAAAAGAGATGCGAGATGTATTTTTCATGTCCGGTATATCGTGTTGTTTTGTCGTATCCTAAATTATAAATCAGCTAGGAAAACCAGTTTTAAAGTCAATGATTAAAATCGCTGAAATATAACAGAGCTCGCGAAGAACGATCAAGGACGATGAGAAAAATGCAATAACGATCGTGTGCCACGCGATATAGATGGAAAAAGCAATATTTTACTGCCCTTACTATAACATAACGCCGATAATGCCTAAATGGATATACTTGTCGATACACGATTTTCTGTAATCTGAGCGTGCAAAAATTCAGAGAATTTCTCGATTCGTAACTGAACTAGATATCGATGCTGAGCTAATTTCGGGCAAATTTAGACCGTAAGAATTGTAATTAGCTGTTCGTTAGACTATGTAACGACCAACCATTAACGATGACATATTCAAGCACCCAACGCGAACGTAATTACAGCCTTATAACGATTTCCGGGTTCTTTACCGCGCGGGTTTCACATAACACGATCGCGCAAACCCCGCAAACTGGAAGATATTAATAATTATTTATTTCTACTGGAAGTATTTGGAATTGAGCTTTTAAAAGCTTCGATTGGTTCGCATACGTGTTACCAATAAAAATGTAAACATGTGTACTACACAGAAGAACAGTTTTGTTTTAATAGAACATATACTTAGGCTAGTTGTTATTACATTTTTAGATGACTTCGTGCGGTTTTAACACGCTTCGTGTGGAGGGAAAATTGAAAGTTTCGACAGAACGTTAGGAGAAAGTTAAATACCCACATTAGAATATTTCATTAAAATCGCAGTGTACTGAATTTTTGCTTTTTAAACGTACAGTGATTGAGGAAAGTGTTTCGTTCACTCGCGGAGAGACGCGATCGCGAAGAAGCACGTCAACGGGAGTCGTAAATTCCCGTTACGATTGGATAATCGACGCCGCGAAATGATCGATCCCCTGTTTCGTTTAGGATAACAGGGGTGGTTGATTGAATGCGACACAGATATGATAATGTATAATTAATAATTTATTCCAACAACTTAGTGATGAATAGTTACGCTGTTGCGTTAGGTACAAGTTTAGTATGTGACTGATCTAGTGATAGAAAGTCGGCCAAAGGTGTTGACCATGCGAAAGTTGGTAAATCAGTCGTTTGGCAATGATGCGGTGGCAGAGGAAAGCTAGTGATGGGTGGGTCTAGCGTATGGAATAAGCGGATTTGTTCATAGTGTTTTTGGCTAGGAAGTGAGGGTAGTGAACATTGTTCCTTATTGGTCAATAAGATGACCGGTAGACTAGAAAGGGTCTTAGCTGCCCTCGAGAGAAAGTTGATGGTAGGAGGTATTGCACGTGCGAAACTAACTTTCCCGTAAGAAGTGAACATGTGCTAAGCAGATGCTACATCCGGCCCGTGGTCTTAGATAGATTTGTGCAAGGTTTATGAGGGGTCCTAGAGGCTATTGAGGGTATGCGACAAGGATGTGCGGACATGTGGCTGCCGTCCTGCCCGCGGTGTGTAGCCTGGCCCAGGTAGAGAGTCGGCCGTCGTAACAGAAAGTCTTTGAACACTTCGTACGGAAAACACTAATGGATAATGCATTACGTTCATTATACTTATATTATACTTTTTAAAACTTCATCGACACGGTAATGAGACACGACTATTATAACTTTGTTGATAAAGCCTGAAATAAATGCGAAAGTACATAGAAAACTGCAAGCATACAGCTGAAATGTTTACGGTGTTAATGAAATTTCAATATACATATCTTGTATAACACGCATGATAGATGTATAAATACCTATATGGTTTCGTGAATCATCGTAGCTAATTCGAAAAACTGATTAAAAGGTGTCTTGTTTGCCGAGAGAAAGTTTTATCTTCGATGTTGATCATATTTCGTCGTTAGCTCGCGCGCCACTGAACGCCTTAATAAACAGCAATAAAATAAAATAAAATAAAATTCCACGTGAGATCAGCCTATGATTGTTTCGTGCGGCGTATTTGAAACGTATGTACAAAGTCCAAATCGAAGAGATCTTGCGTTCATCACGAACGTTCTCTCAACCATTATATCACGTCGATGCCAATTCTTCAGGGAGAAAGAGAGAGAGAGAGAGAGAGAGAGAGAGAGAGAGCTTTCACATGAAAATCTCGCGAAGAAAGTTCGATCGTGCCTTCTAGTGTTCGCAGTGACACGGTTACGCCTCTGTTTTGGCGAACGATGCCGCGACGATCGCGGTTCCATCAGATGCAAAGGTCATACGTTACGTAATTTTGTTCCAGAAGATTGCGGGCATTTGCTTCCGCGATTTCATATTTTCTCTTTCTCTCTCCCGCACTCTCTTTTTCTCCTCTGTTGTACAGCCGAGAAATTAGCGAGCCGTTATCTGTTTTGCAAGGATTACAAAACGATTTTTCCTTGACGTCGTAAATGCGATACGAAGCTTTTTGATTCGAGAGACAAAATGTTGCAATGATCATGGAACATCTGTCCGTTTTAAGCCATTCGCATGATAGAATGGACCGACATGTTTGCTACATTACAACAATGGAATATTCCGTCAAAATACACGAAGTAAATTACCACGGTTTTGACTTGAATGAATCCTAAAAGATGTATACATTTGCTTCGTAACAATATAACAAATAGTTGTGACTGCGACTGGAACGAAGAAGGACGATTAAAGCGTAAATATTTGTTAAACGACTGTGTGTTCTTTTTTTCGCACCCGTTCGAAACAGCAATGAGAAACATATCGTTGTTAAGAGACATTTAAGAATGCGTGTTGTGAAGAAGCATCGCGAAACGCGCTATAAATTTCCTGAATAGAATAAAACCAAGAATCTCAACTTTAGCCTTTTCATCGAACATCGGAACTTGGTCGAAAAAAGTTAATTGTTTGCATTATCGGAGTTGTTTAAAAATCGAAAGATAAACAATCTGCTCTTCGTTATCCTCGACATTGGTACCTTATTTTATCGATTTCTCTACTTTGTTTTCCTTTTTTACTCTCTCTTTCTGTAAATCGTCCTTGATGTTAAATTTCGTTTAACTTAAAAACGATATATATGGTACGGAAGATATTAACTAAAACTGCAAACTTCTATCCTTTATTTATTCCAAAACGAAGGTTGTAAATCATTTATATATACCTATACAAGCGTCTTCTTTATTAAACTCAAAGTCACGTAATTGTAAATTAAGATGCTAATTTTTATTTCCACGAAAGAATTATTTTATAGCATAAGAGATTGTTTACAGCATATATTTGCGTCATTTATACGTGACGACGTTATATTGCGACTGGAGTTTTTCGGACTATCACACGTATCGAAGATAAATCGAAAACCTTTCCTAATCAGAAAGTTCGCCAATAGCATTATGAATCTCCTCGTGCAGGCCTGCCAACGAAACTGCACGTTTCCTCGTTACGATCAGCGAGAGAATTAAAAGATAACTGTAACCGGATTTACGTACAAAGCGAAAATGTGGTTCTTCGTACTGGGTATGAATATACAATCCTTCACAGTGTCTAGTTACGACTTGTTATCAAGGCATGTATGTAATATATGTAAACGTATTTCCGCCCGGAGGTGGTGTCGTTACGTTGACGTATGTAAATATGTACAATATAAATACGTTTAGAAAACTAATTTGTGCAAGCAGTTATACAGAGTGTCTCGTTTTAACTTCCCCAGACAAATGTCTCGAAAGATACGAGAAATATTAAAAAATGTTTCAAATGAAAGTTATTGCACATCGAGGGTTAACAGATACTTTTGGTGACATTGAAAGATCTTTCATCAACCAAGTTCGAATCTTTTAATTAGAACCTATATTTTTAAACGTGTCATCTCATGGCTGTCGTTTTCAAACTACTTTAATCTAGTATCTATTACTTTACATACCCTTAATACTTTATTTTAATGTACAGTGTCGTACACAAGCCATTTCTGAGATATAATTGCTCAAATTTGACACGCCAACCCGGCATTAACGTCACCCGATGTACAAGGCGAGAAGGTTGCACGTCTAGTTGCCAGTAAAAAGAGCCGATTTTGTTTCTATGTGTATATTTCACTGCACTGAACTATGGGTTCTATTGCGATAGATGTTCGAGTTCCTTGAAAGGATTTCCCTACTCTGTTTACTACTGTAAGCGATAGATTCTAATACGTATGAACAATTCGTTCTAGTTACCAAGTTACTAACGTGATAAACTCTAGTTACTAAGTTTAACTTGATAAACGTTATTCTTTAAATAGCTTCACGTAAAAAAATTTGTCAATAACATTTGAAAATATGAAACGTAGGATTGCTCGTACGTGTTCGAATTTATTGGCTACCACATTGAACAAGGTTTACATTTAGTTTATAACAGAAGATATATATAGTGAAATACATATATACAAATAAAGTCGGCTCTTTTTCGAGCTGGCACGATGTACAAAGTCTGACTGTGCAACCTTCGTACAAGTGTACTGTGGATTACGTTAATGCCAGCGACATATCAAATTTCAACAGTTATAGATTGGGAACAGCCTATGAAAAAAATATGTTTTGGTAGAGTTTCGAAGACATCTCGATGCGAGCTAAAATATAAAATATAGGTTCGAATTAAAAAATTCGAAGTTGACCATCTGTTGTTACGTTTTTACTTCTGTTGTTCGGTTTCCGTTACCGTTATTTTTGAAATTCAGGTAAATAGTAGTTGCTGCCACCAGAAACAATCTAAGGATTGCTTCAGTTAGAATTTTTATTATCGTTATCTTTCGACTAAACTCCACCTTTCGGCTAACCTGCTATGCGCAGGAGTACTGGCACGGGAGAGGATGAAAGTTGGCGAAGATAAATGGTCGTTTAATCTGATTATATTGTAAAACAATTAATTTTTACAACAAGAATTTATTCTGATTTTGATTGGTTATTAACAGAATTATTTAGAATATTCGAATTTACAATTGATCGTGATACGCTCTACTGATTACAAGATTTAAATTCGCGTGATTATCGATAGTTTACAAATTGACAAATACGAGCACGTCGATTAACAAAAATTGACAAGAACTGAGAATTAAACGAAACAAAGAATTAAACTTAAGAATTAAAGAATTAAAGTATTTAAGAACTAAAACTGAGAAAACTAAAAGATAAAGGAGCTAAAGCTAAGGAGCTAAGAGCTAAGGAACTAAAGAACTAAAGAACTAGAGGTCAAAGTAACTGAAATATTAAGACCTTGACGAATTGAGAGCGAATCGCTATAACTAAGAAATTACTTGCCAAAAATTGAGGGACTGATCACCAAGAACCCAGGAATCAATCACCAAGCACTGAGGAACTAATCACACAGAACTAAGGAATTACTTGAATAATGAACAAATAATAATCTGAATAATAATTAGCACAATCTGAATAATAATGAATACAATCTGAAGAAATAAATGAACTAATATAAACGTCCTTCCATGTTGCTACGTGTATTTATAGTTTGTTCAAACATAGAAGGTGGGGGGTGTCATGTGGCGGTTTGCGAAGCTAGAATTCGGTTTCTAACCGAATTGTTAGATTTTATTTCGAGTTGAGGCGCCGTCTCGCGCTATTGGTAGATTTTAGCCCTTTGTTACGGCGCGTGCGCAGCGCGAGACGTGACACTGTAAAAGATTTTTCAATGTCTCAACAATGTCAAATATACTACAATATGCTACAACTTTCGTTTGAAACATTTTTTTTATACTTCTCGTATCTTTCGAGATATTTGACTATAGAGAAATTGAAATGGGATAATCCGCACAGTTAGTTGATCGATCGTCTAAAAATAGTTGAAAAGAAAATGAGAATCTTTTTGTTTACAAGGATGGAAATTTTTTATTAGGATATTTCAAGTGGAACAATTTTATTATAATACTTTAAATAAAAACTTTCCGATAGCAGAAACGTATTTTATTAGAATAATGGAAATTTTTTATTAGGATATTTTAAGTGGCAAAATTTTATTACAATACTTTAAATAAAAACTTTTCGATAGCAGAAACATATTTTATTAGAATAATGGAAATTTTTTATTAGGATATTTTGTGGAAAAATTTTATTACAATACTTTAAATAAAAACTTCCCGATAGCAGAAACATATTTTATTAGAATAATGGAAATTTTTTATTAGAATATTTCAAGTGGAAAAATTTTATTACAATGCTTTAAACGAAAACTTTCCGATAGCAGAGACATATTTTATTAGAATATCTCCTGGGTAAAAAATTTTAGTTTACGAAGGTGAACATTTTTTATTAATATATTTTAGATAAAAATTTGTTTAAGTGAAATTTGCAAAGGTCTAATAGTTTGG